>JABASI010001273.1:0-26529 GCA_019776505.1 Tomocerus nigrus
CTGTAATTGGTAAACAACAGGTAATCAATATTGATTACAAAGAAAATAACATATTTTTTGTCCTTGCTACTGTTTAAACTAGGATTTATTATAACTATTTTAAAAGAAAATCCCTAAAAAATCTGTTGACAAATGACAAATGAAGAAATGAATATGAAAAGTGTTTTTATTGAGATATTTTAGAAACTTTTAACTTTCACTATCATTACACAACAAACAATAATTAAATATTGTGTCCTAAAACAAGAGTAATTCATAATATTATGCAGAAGTAAACAGTAGGTTAGAATACAAATAGAGATTCTAAGTAAAATAGCATTTTATATTATTTGGTAGAATTGCTGAAAATGTGTGTGCTCTGTATGCGTAAATGTCTATTTTAAAGGAGGACAATACAAGTACTATGTTTGTGAAGAAATAAATGTCGTTTGTGCCAATGTATCTATCTACTAAGAATAAGTAGGAGATGAGAAGAAAGAGGAGTAAAGTGAAAATCAAAGTGCTCAACTCGGCAGAAAATTTCCACGAGTGAAATGTAAATAAAAGTAAATGTTTACCAGGCCGAGGCAAACATTGAACACATCACAGAGATGTAAAAAACTGGCCAGAACATCATAATCCCATTTCCTCCTCTTAATCTCCTTGATCCTTTTCCAATTTCAATTATTTTCGAAAAATTTCAATATTTCAATAGTTAGCAGCGTATATTGATTTAGCAAATTGAAAATACTCTACTTACTAATGTTTTTAAAGAATTTAGGATTGTGCCTGTTTTATTAAATTTCGGTAAAAATGCCGGATATGATGAAATGATTGTGAAATGATTTACAAGTGTGGCTCTTGTATAGACAATAGTAGTAAGGTACTTGTAGCCTGCCTGACTACTATTATCGAACACGCAAAGTACACAGATTTATATGACAGAGAGTTCGATGACGTAGAGAGAGAGACATAGAGGCTGTTTTGCCTTTGCCCACTGCACAATAGAAAACAGATAAATAAATGTCAAAGAACACTGCCTACTACTAGCAGTGTATACAAATGTACATGAAGAGTCGAGGAGAGAAAGCTGCTGAAATGAAATAAACTACAAGTTTAAATCACACTTCAAAGTACAAAGAATATTGCTTCTGCATCAGCAGTCTTAAATTATATTCTGCCTCTGTCAACAACCAAATATTCATTTAACATCAAGCCTTCTCTTTTACACACAACTCCTTCTAATGCCACTATACATACCTACTCATAAAAACGCACATGTGTTACTTTTCATTGTTTTACAAGTTTCAGTAAATATACAGCTAAAAATTTCTATAAATCATCTACTACCTAATAATAATATGCCTGCCACTAATTTACAGCATCTATAGACTTTCAAGATGAATAAAAAGAGAAAGACAAACGAGGAAAATATCTACACATTATATTGATTGATGACATTTTAAGCATCCGGAAAATTAAGTTGTTTGACATTTAAACGATAATATGTATGTAATGTATAGAAAAAAGTAGAGCAAAGGAATCGAGTGTTCTTCCAAAGCAATTTTAGTAATACATTTTCTTTTATATCTTAGAAATCAGAACACGAAAAAGTACCACAAATAAATATTTCACCTGGATATCAAGATTTGAGTGTAGCTCTATTTAAATGGAAAGAGCATTATTACTATACCTATATAGGTACATACTTTATTTTTTACCATTTCAGATTACGAAGGATTTATGCTGTTAAGTTAGCACGAGTTGATAACAAAAAATGTTTTTTGACATCTTGAATTCCTAGCATACATTCATATACGACTATTTAATCCGAATAAAAAAGATGTGTATAAGGAAGCCGTAACCTTTTTTACATCTGCCACAAAACTCTATTTATTTAGTATTTTTGAGTATACAGGTATTGTATGAATGTAACTGATGATAATGCGTAGCAAGTAAAAAAGGTGTGTTGCTGGCATTGTTGGATATTTTCTAGAGTAAGTTCTAAAAATATTTTTGGTAAGAAGGAAGGGAATTGTATTGTAGCAGGGCGATAGTATCAATTAGAAATCAGTGTCAGGATCAGTGAAACTGCGTAAAGCAAATAGGTTGTTGAGAAAGACGTAAATATTAGGGAGTTGTGGACGCGAACAACAATCCGCAAGAAATACTTGACAGTTCACACGAACGATTGCATCCTTTAGGGATTGAACAAAACTTTTTCATCCAAATGCATTGTCTGTGATGTCAGCATGAGCAAACTATTTGTAAAGTGAGAGTATGAAGAGGAGGACCCGTTTACACACTCTTCTACTCAATCTATTAGGAATATCTTTTTATCTACAATGAATTATATTACATCTCCATTCATTATATAAAGCTATGACATAGTACTTCATTAAATACTTCAATTATTGTAGGAGACATAGGCAAGGAGAATGTAAAAACTGTTCTATGTATACATAGTATATACATACAGATGAATACACACAGAGAGAGAACCATGGATCTATTTGTATCTATTTGTATTTGGTATTATGATCTTTGGTTTAGGATCCTTTCCCTGTATAAAATTCAATACAGAGAGATTCGTTTGCTTTGGTCTACCATTTAAAACGATCTGATTCTCATCTGGTTGACTATATGCTATTTGTATTTGATGTTTCTCTAACTTAAGTTCATTCATTCATTCTTATTGATTCATTGAATCTAATGCTCACTCGCACACAATCATTTCAATCCGTAGTTCCGTAGTGTAATGAAGATAATAGTAAATAATATCAGGAACTGTGTATATAGGAATATTATTAAGGGTGCATGCCCTTACAAATAATAAATATACATAGGGTCTCTTTGGCTGTAAGCTGACGGACGGATGATCATCTCTATAGGAAAGCTAGTTGCCTCTTTATTTATGAGAGAGAGTCTATTTAGACGATTCATCACAACAACTAAGTATATTATTGTTATTATATTCCCCGTCTCATTTCATTCATAACATCTCTCAACTGCTAATCTCTCACCCGACCGCTTAACATACATTTATTTATTATGCCGGCTTTCATTCACAAACGTTAAACGTAGCTCTGTGTAGCTCATCTATTGTCATTTGACAATGGGCAAATGTCCATATCGTCATTTCAACCAAAAACCTCGAAATTATCATCAAGTCCTTTTCACCGTTTTTGACGGACAGTATGAAAACGCAATAAAATAATGTTATGTCCAATTGTACATTGAAGAGGACACTATTAAGGCAGGCATGGAAAAAGTCTCTCTGTTTCACAATGCAATTCATAAAACGTGTCTAACGTACATAATGAAAGAAGCCGCGCTTGAGCTTAAGCTTTTTTACTACACAATACAATAATGTAGAGCAATAGATGAAAGCTTTTGAATTTTCTATCGACTATTTAACTAAGGGATTCGGTAGTTTTACACATACACCACCAGGCCGAATCAATCTTCCATAAGGCACAACAGCCAAAAAGGAAATATTATACACAGATCAGCAGAGCACAATTGTTGAATGTGGACTTGGACACAATTGCCCGTAAACAAATACATAAATAATATAACTACTACAGGTAAACGCACTCCTAATAAGAAAATACAACTAAATCCTTAGACACACTAATAATATATTTAAACATAATACTACATTGCATTTATCAAGCAAAAGTAAGTTCACAGTTCATGTCAGCTGGTACAGTAGTAATAGGAGTATGAACCCTTAGATTTTTATACTAACACTATGTACAGATATAGAAAGAAAAGGATTTCACGAGCCATTGAATGAGAACGAGTCCTTCGTTAGTCATTGGGCTCTTTCTAACCCTGAGGTGTATCAATATAATAAGGGAAACTATTATTACTACCTTAAGTACCTACAGAGTCTATGCCTACACCAAAAACTACCAACATTCATTCAAAAGAATCCTCATATCATAATAGTTTTTACAGTAAATTGAACACGAATGAATAAATACTGTAATTTGTTAGACATTTATTACATTCATGTTTTATATTGTTTACCTGAACTTTCCTATTCCGTTTCTATCACACAATTTCTTGTAACAGTTCTGATCTTCGAGATGTGATTTTTTCATTTTCATATTACCGTAGGACGCAGTAGAAAAGTTAATTCTCTATAAAAAGAGAGGCTAATCATTTTTACTAGATTTTGCAACGTTTTGCATTAATTTTCACTATAACTTTTCACATGATAAAGAATTCATTTCTACTCAAAAACAGAATGTGAATTTTTGCTAACATAAGGAGCAAAGTAAATACCTACGGATTTTCTAATCCCGTTTTACTAAATGCTCTCAGTTTCCGCATGATAAATACTTTCATCTGTGGTTAGTAATCTCTAGATTTATGTAGGTATTGCTGCAAAATGATAATGTTTTGGAAACTATCATTAATCATGTACATATTTAGCCATCATTGTAATAATATATTTCATGGGAAAAGGTGTGGATAAATTATGTTAATGGACCATGGACCACCATGTAGTGGTTAATGATGGAAGTCGTAAGCGATGAAATAAAATGACCACAACCTTTTCTAATATTGAATTTATCTAGTGTGCATTGTATTGACAGTAGCCTAATTGTGTCAAGTCAATTGCCTCAATAGAAAGTACAATAGATTTAGTGGGCTCGTCCAATTTCACCCTCGTGCAAGCATTACTTATAGCTACAGAAGATTGTACATATATATAAACAGGATCAATAAGAAAATCTCTTGTTATATTCTTGACCACGTAGTAGAAATGATTTGGGCTCCTATTATGTCATAGCTATAATATTAATGTGTAAAATGTCAAGCCATATGGCTCATCCCTAAAGATTTATGACATAGGACAGAGATCTACCTTGCATGGATCTAAATTGGAATGATGAATCCCGACGACTCATCCAATTCAGTCAGATCAGAGATACAGATTATTATAAACGTGATACAATATTATTGCACATCCTTCTTCCTCGTCTCTATATATGCTACCTATAAAATTCTACAAGAGTCTAGCAAAAGTTAATTTGCCTTAATCCTGTAATTTAACGCAAAAGCAGTTATGTAGAAGGGATAACTTCCCTTAAATCCATAACCCAATCCAAGTAGTCAAAGTAAATGCAATTGAGAAGACTTATTATCTGGCCCATTCAACAAAGAGAGATTGAAACACTGTCCATTTATCAAAGCTATGAAACATTTGCTGATTTGTATTCGGGAACACATCGCTTTACCGAAAGATTTACATAATATATAATTCCAAACATCAATTTGTATTTCAAAAATATAATCTCCTTTTTTTAAATGTTTTTTTTTGTGCATCTGGCAAGAGAAATAACGGGGAAAATGAAATAAAATCATTTTTGCCAATATCAAATTATGTGAAACCCAATATTTCTTTATTTATTTTTCTTCCAATATCTCTACCAGTTTTTCTGTGAATTCTGATAAAATTCGGGTTTCCCTTCATGGTCCTTTTATTATGGACACATATCAGTTACTTCTGGAAAGAAATATATAATTTCTTCGGATTTTTTATCCTAATTATTACAAAAGAGCTTGGTGGTGCACCAAAGTGTAAGGATACAGAGCAAAATTCAGTAATGCAAGAGTAATTATTTACTTACAGTAGTTTTTAACTATTGAAGATCTACACGGAACATTTTACAAAGAAATTCATTATAATATAAGATACTTTTTTGATTTCATTGCATTACACATAATTTGATACATCGTTGATTATATAAATAATTTTCTTATGACAAATAATTGATTAGGAGTCCTAAAGAATATTTTAAAAACTGAGGGAAAAGGAATAATAGGGTATTTTTTGATTCTGCATTTTACATATTGGTTTACTTGTTTCCTCCAGTGTACATAATGCAGACGTATGCAAAACAAAAAATGACTATTGACTTGCTGCGAAAGAGAAAAGAGCTGAGGCAGAATTGTAGCAGAGATTGTTGTGTAAAAGAGTTGAGGCAGAGAGAGAAAGGAAAGATAAAGGATGTAGATAAAGATGTACAATTTGTACAAGAGTCCAATAAAAGAGAAATGCAATGTAGGAGTGTAGCCTGGAGGCTGTGGAAGGGAAGAGTATGAGCCAATAAAGTGATTCTCTTCCAAAATGACACTTTTGCCTTGTCTATGTCAACGTAATATGAGAGAGAATCGTGGAGGAAATCCAAATAATTCGTTTTGCTCTCTACACAAAAGTTGTGTGTGTAATCGTAATCCTAATGTGGAGTTGAATACTTATTGTTAGAAAGATATAAATACAAGCGAGGTTCAGTTGACATTTCCACTTCTCTGCTAATATCTTCTTTACCAGACTCCTCTTCAACATCCGAAATACATGTTACAGGATCATACATCTATACAATCGCCAAAACCGATTTACTCATCCTAGGACAAAAATGATTTAATTGCTCCCTATTGAATCTAAATATTCTTGTACATTTTTACACATTTTCTACAATTACTAGGGTCAAATGGGAAAATTGAAAACCTCGGAATGTTAGACGAACAATTTCAGCTTGTCTTTGACCAAATAATATGCCTCCAAATTGTGTTTAACTATTTAATTTTAAAAAAATTGTTATAAAATTTACATTTCTTCATTTTCTTTGACCAGATTCGAAGGAAAATCTGAAAATTTTAGAAATCTGTTTTTAATTGGTCCGGGACAAGTATATTAGAAGTACCTATATATTTGACGGTAGTTATATATGATAGCCTCTAATATATAAATATATACATATACATAAACTTCGGATATATGTATGAAAGATGAGACAGATCGTGGTGCTTTCACTACTGTTTCACTTACGTCAGCTCTGATTGTCTGATTTGTATTTTGTATTTAACTTGCTTCTCTCTCTCTCTGTTATCTATTAGTTCACCTTTCCTATGCCTCCCAGTCCGTTGTCGGTTCCGTTTCGCTCTGTCATTGCATTCCTGTAGCTGGAAGCGAAACACCATGTAATTTGTCATGATGAGGAAATCCTTACGCGCTGCTGAGAACTACACAAGAGAACAGGGCAACCAAATGCATGGATGCAATAGCAAGAGAATTATTTAGCATCATGTCACATCAGAGTCATTCTCATCAAGCCATGCTACGATTCATTTTAATTTATTTTGTATTTTGTCCTACCAGATCGTACAAACAGCACGACAAACAACGCCTCACTATCATTCGTGTAAACAACCCTTCCTAAACTTTCATGATCTTCTTTGTGATCTTCGGATCTGTTCAATTGTGTCGTAAATAAGTTTCGGAATACGTAATAATAATGTATTCGTTTTCATAACATTTCTAGATAATCATCTCCAAGAATCTTCTAAAGGGCTGCAGTAGCAGTAGTAATCAGCATCTACGTGTCATTTTTTGGCTAGTGTCTGGCACGCAGGGGATCTTCCTTGTGTGTGCTCATTGATCCATCTATATATTATTGATTACTGACAACTGTGATTGAATAATGTAATCATTAAAATTCTTCCATTCTTGGAGCCGGATGTTTGACCCCATATTTTACCAAATTTTTTTAACCATACAATAGACAATCATAATAATATGCTAAGATAGCTTATAAACAATGTAATTTCAAGGGATTTGTGCTTAAGTATTAAGTAAATGACTGCATACAAGAAGGACAACCATAAACATACTTGCCATAAACGTCTACTCGTTATTATAGGTAGGTAAAGGTATCTAGGTATGCCTTTAGAGATGCAGCAGTCTCATTGAACAAATTCGAAGCACTCAACCTCAACCTGAACCCAACCATCATATTCATCGACATATAATTGTAATTTAATCTTCTGTTTTTTCATTTCCCTTCCCCACAGTCTCTAGAGTATAATCAAATTTTCCTTTACCCCTCGTTACATTTTCAACAGCTTTAACACCATTAGTCCTAACAAGCAAATCAAGTTACACACTGATATCCCTCTTCGTCGCATCAATGAATCTTGGCAAATAATATCTTTGTAGTATATACTACTGCAGTATACTGTACTGAACTGATACACTGATACATACCAATTAATACATCTACGCTGGATATCATACATATAGTACACAGAAATACGCCTGTATTTCCATCCTAAATATCTCGTAAAATAGAAAATATAATGCACCAACTGATAGTTACTACTTACTACCACTCAATCACTCAATCAAGTTACTGAATAGTGAATTCCCACCCCAAAGAAATTATTTGCAATGTACTTAGTGCAGTGTGCACTTGTGCAGTGCACGTGCACCTATTTCACCTGGCGTAGAAACTTTTAGAGATTAAGGAGGGCCTTGAATGGGCATTGTGAGACTACTTAAATCAATGTATTTTAGAACTGCACTTCCACACTTCCACAATGCCACAATTTTTCACCGAAATCTACCAAACTTTCCTCAAAAATCTGATTTTATATTACCGAGGGCATGCTAGGCCCAAAATTAATTGTTTTGAGTCGGAAGGCAGTTGCCGACAACTTTAAAATATTTCCCTCCAGCTTTAAAGATGTCACTGTATGATGTCACGATGTCACGATGTCAGTAACTGCATACGAGTTAAGATAACTTTACAGTTAAGGGTCGATTTTTTAATTATTTCAAAGTGCAGCAGTGAGAGTGAACAAGTATCGCTGAAACTGAAGTGTTCACTGAAACTGAAAGTGCAGTAATTGCCTTCATGAGAGTCGAGGCATGCTAGGCCCAAAATTAATTGTTTTGAGTCGGAAGGCAGTTGCCGACAACTTTAAAATATTTCCCTCCAGCTTTAAAGATGTCACTCGTCACTGTATGATGTCACGATGTCAGTAACTGCATACGAGTTAAGATAACTTTACAGTTAAGGGTCGATTTTTTAATTCTTTCAAAGTGCAGCAGTGAGAGTGAACAAGTATCGCTGAAACTGAAGTGTTCACTGAAACTGAAAGTGCAGTAATTGCCTTCATGAGAGTCGGCGACCTCGGCGACTAACCCCCCTCCCCCTGACTCTGAATGTGAGGTGATGTGAGACATTGCAAACAATCTTATTCACATTCGGCATTTTCCTTCTCTTCTCTCAATATCAATTCCACTTTCTTTCCTCGCGCCATCTATAACGCTTTGTGTACTTGCATTTTGCAGTTGGTAGAAGGCAAAGCAGCAAATGTTTGAAACCGCCAAACATTGATTTGCTGGGTACCTCTCGCCTCGCTACTGGTGTCTTTGCTTGGGTCCCTTTGCCCTTAACTACAACCTTTGACCTTATTTGCAATTTGTAACCAGTGTCAACCAGTGTGACTTGTGCAAGCCAGTGCAACCTGTCTTCTAAGAAAGAAGTCTGTCTGTCAGTCCTATCAGCGTCTTCCTAAGTTCCTAGTCCAGTTTTGACTTCCGGGGCAGAAAGTGGTCAGGCCTACAGCCTTTCTTCATTGCATAAAATTAAATCTTAAAATCTTCTCCCGTTCCGTCCCCGCTTATTAGATTACGTATTACTATTAGTGCTATTAGCAGTTTTTCACAATTTGGTTCAAAAATCGCCAAAATTTTTATTTTATATTTTTACGTTTCATCCACATTCAAGAAAATTAACTAAAATTACTTACAACTTATGGAAAAGGTAGTTGGAAAAGGCTAATTTTAATTTGAGTCTTCACTCACAACACTTTTTGTATATATATTTTTAATCGTTCATTCGTTCACCCTTGACCTTGACTATTAACTTAAATAACCGTTTCAGGCAACAGAAGCAAGGCAAGGGTAGAAAAGTTTCATTGATCACCAGAATTTTTACAATTTGTTCAAAAATCGTCAAAATTTTTATTGCACTTTTCACATAATTTGGAGGCGATTTGGGGGTGGTAAATTTTTTTGGGTGGGGAGGGCTTCCCCCCATTGGAGGGAAATTAGCTAATAATATCTGTTTCAAGTGCAATAACGTACGGCGAATCGAATGAGATGATTTTCACACAATGGAGGATGCCTTTTTCTTCTGGCTCCACTCCACTAACAACTAACCGATTCTTACCCCAAAGGATGTTTGAAGGATTTCGTATACGAACCTTAAATAGTTCATGATTTGCAAATTTCAATTTTTGCCTTTGTTTTAATTTTAGCATAATTAGCTACGATTTGTGAAAATTGATAATGGACACAATTCCATGCGGAGTTGCGGATCTACGGAAATCATTTTTTCCAGTGGGTGGTCATCGCTGCAATAGCAATTACCGTTTTCACCAGGATAAGATGGAAATAATCCAGATTTTGACCGATTTGTGGACTGAAGTTGGATCTGATGAAATCCAAAATATAGAGGAAAATTTAAAGACAGGAGACGCAGCTATTCCCGAAAACATTTCGCCGATGAGGATGACGGAGGATTGCGATTTTTTATTAAAAATGATGGATATCTTTGATGGCCTTGATATATCCAAGATGTCTCCAGATGAGTTAGCGGCTACATTACATGGTTCTACTGATGATTCATCCCTGCTGCCACCGCCACCTAAAAAAGAACTACCGAAAACGCAAACAGATGCGCGAGAAGCTGCAGCGGCGCGTTTTTCTGTACCAACGTCGAGTTTTTCTGCACCAGCGGTGGAAGCGCGTCCTGAAAGAGCGCATACTCAATTACCTAGCCCTAGCCCAGTTCGGGTATGCCTGTTTATTTATTTTATATTATTTATTGGTTTGGTGTTATTAAATGAAATTAAAATATCTGTGAATGTGATGACTGATGATGACTCAGATGAGATGACTTATTAAACTTATTAGTGTTCATTCATTTATTTTTAGTCAGACTGAAATTTTAATATATTCTTTCAGGTTAACAAAAAATGTTTGCCTGGGCGTGGGGTTCGTGGAAGAATTATCTTGCACCCTCCAAACCCCAGAAGGAGGGGTACACCATCACCATTAAGGCCATTAATTGAGATAGAGACGGCACCGCCCCATAAGAATTGGAATGGGCCTGGAATGAGGATGCTTCCAGAAAGTTATGGAGAAGCACTACACCGGCATAGGAAGTTCGCTCCCGTTAATGAAAACTGGACAAAAGACGATTCATCGAGCTCCGAAGTGGCCAGAAAAAAGGTAGGCTGTGTGCCCGTATACCAGGAAGAAACAACGGTGCTTACTGTGTCAGAGGAGAGAGATCGGATGATTGACATCACACGTCACTTTCAAATTCAAGAATTGACTGGTCGTGGAGGTGTTTTATGCTACACTTTTGTTCGAAGCTCAGGAGAACGTAGCAAGATTGTTATCGTTGTCTTAAGTCCATCGTGGTACTTGTGGAAGGAAAACTTAGAGCAGAATGTGAAGGATGATTTTGCGTTCAGATCCTGTCACCTTTCACCCTGGCTAAAGAATCCCGCCGGATCTGACCCTATCAAAGTGGCATTAAAAGAAATGTCCAAACAAAATGTTCGTGACCTCCTACTGACTTCTTTGAGGAACTTCGACAAAATCAGAGAAGTCGATTCAGAATTAGGCCAGGTTTTAGAAGTATTGCATTTCAACTGGAAGCAACCAACATTAAAGATTGAATTGTTGTAAGAATTTTGATTGAATATTTCTTTCTTTCATTTAATGCTATATTATTAGGATTTGACTTCAATGCTAATACACTAATAGTATAATAGTACCCTATGTTTATGTGTAAATGATGGATAGATAAAGACTTTAACATAGTCTTCTGGTAATGTTAGTATTAGTCAATATAGTAAAATTATAAATTATTAATGTTGTAGATAAGTATAATAATTTAACGGTGTGCCTAGTTGTTTCGTTTTTTGTTGCACAACATGAAGTTGAGGAGTTATACATTTTTCCATGTTCAATAAAATGGGACGGAATTAAGATTTTTGCAATTTTGTAAGTACTGTTACTTTTTATTGCACATTATCTAACTTAGAAATAGGGTGCGTTTTATTTAAACTATGATTCCGGTCATTCCATTCGGGTGAGCATTTTCCAATGAGAATGAAGTCTACAGGATAGCTAGAAGATGTAGTTCTCAAATAGTATAATTAAGGTTTTCGATGTAGTTAATTCATTAATTCTATAATATAAAGTAGATATTTATTTGAGGCTTAGGCTAGATTCTAAGCTGTTTGATTTCAATAAACTCTATCACATACTTAAAAGAAACAAATTTTAGAAAAAATGAAACCGTTTGCTAAAAAACTACATAGTAATACAAAAAGGGATATCGGTAAGTATTCCAGATTCCAGACTAAACTGTTGTTTATATTCATTTTAGTGTACAGAATAACTATAATATTTTATATTATACTTCCATGATTCTAGAAAATATAGTGTGTATAGATAGATAATGTCTTTGATAGAAGTTATGGTATAATTGTGTAATTCGTGAAGTTTCTCTTTTGTGCAAATAGAAGTACTTGTTAACGAAACTGAATGAAGTAGTGTACAAGTGCTCTCGGGAGGTACCTTAGAATTTACCCTTCGTATTTCGTGGTTTTAGGGACTCTTGACCAACTGTCGAGCAATCGAAGCTGACAGAAACCTGCAAATAATGGGGATAGTAAAAACAAGTAAGCATATCCTTGTAACAAATGGACATAGACAACTAACACGAACACCGTGATCATACAGGGATAGTTTGATATTCATATAATTGTTAATAATTCATTTTTAGGAATTAGGGAGATATGTATAATCTCTTATCTGTTAGTTAGTGTATTATAAAATAATCTTGAATGTCTAATCTCGTGTAAAGTAAAGATGAATGTAAAGAGTCGTTACATTAAATCACAATCTTGTAATAGAATTATAGAGTGAGTGAAGAGTCCGAAAAGCGGGGAAGGATGGAGATGTTATAGGGATAAGGAGATAATTTTACCGGGTTTCATTCCATGGCATGGTGGGTGGGATGATGATAATGTTGCTTGCCTGTTTGTGTATTATGAAGCGATGTAATAGTATTCGAGCCTGAGGGAATGTGATTGGTTCGTGTACAGTGGAATGATAACGTTTTGGATTCTGCTACCAAACTGCTTTACTTACGACGACTCAACTTACACACACAAGTTAGCTAACGTAAGTTAAGTTACAACGACCCAAAGCAAGTGTGAATTTTCTCTCAGGAATACTTTCTCCGTTCATCATGTTCTGTTAACTTTTCCGGAGGAAACATGAGATTTCCATTAAACTTTCCTTGCCTATTTTACTATTCAGTCAGGGAATGCAAGAATCTTTTCACAAATACTATCCTAACTATCCTTCCTATTCTCTACACTTTACACTTCTCCCGTCTACATCTCTAAAACTCGGTGTCGGTGACACTTCCTCCGACTAAACTTAGTTCACGGAAAATCATTTCACAACTCCTTCGCAGAAATGGATCCATTTACTTTTGCGGAGGGGATTGAATATGTTGTTATACTTTCTGTAGCCATATTTGAGAAAATGTTTCCCATTGCACAGAGAAAACTTTAATCTTTCCCGTTTCACCTCCCAGCACTGCTGAAACGGAACCAGAATAAACACCCGGGGTCACTTGCTACTACATTTATTGCAATAATATGCTTTTTACCACCTCTATAAATCCATAATTGTACTTCTTAATTAGGTACCTGCAATTCAATAGTTACTATATTTTATTATATCTAATTTAGCGATCAATCGATCTTACCTAAGTGAATTTCAATGGAAATTGTACAAAAGTCACTCCCAAAGATATCTCAATCATTTTAAAAAAAGCATTTTTGTGTATGGGAGGGTAATTATTATAAATAATAGTAATTGGGTGGATGGGTGTGATGTGATGTCTTCGGGAGTATCGTCGGGAGTGACCTTTATGCAATTACCTCTCGTAGGACAAGGACAACTTAGATTGAGATGTGTACGGCATTTTGTGGTGGAGTTAAGTAAGACTTGAATCTTTCAGAGTCGAAAGCTCTGTCAAAAACAAGGCTTCTCAGAAATAGACTTTTTTGAAAATACGTCTTTCGAAAGTTATGCCGGAATTTTAAAAAATCAAGTTTTATTTTTCGTCCCTCCTCCGAAACTACTCAATAATTGCAATGAAACTAATACCGTGGGATTCCCAATAGTTGGCTGGTGAGTCTGGGACAGGTCAATAAAAGTTCAAACTTTTGAGAAAATGAATATTTTGTCTGAAAGCGGTGCATTGTCAAGATTAGCCCATTACATTTCCGGAATTCCACCTCCAAGTCTTTAATAATATTTATTATTGTATATAAAAAAGATGAGTTCACAAAATGTGACTTCAATCAATCTCCTAATTTTGCCAATTTGATAAGGATTGAGACGATAAAAGTAAAATTATGTTATTATATTTAGAGACGAGACGGCTCAGACGGCTCGTCACTGTCGTCACTCGTCATTCGTCAGCGTCGAATGCCTGGTCTGTTGTGTGAGTGTGACTGTGTGGTGTGCGAATACGCAGATAGTTGAGATTGAGATATATTAGAATCAACATCAACCCTCTTGCCTCTATATCCTCTATCTATTGCTCCGTCCCGTCAGGAAACATAAGCGCTGATTCCGTCCTCTATGGCTCACAATTCTGATCTTTTAGCTCCGGATCGGAAGATGAAAAGATATCATATATTTTTGTGAATTGATGATTGGCTTTTTTAATTTAAAGTACATTTTCGTTGCATTTAATTTAATTTTACATGTTGACAATGGTTAGTTGCATTATACTAAGTATATCCCATTATCCCAATTTCTACTTGATAAAGATGTTATTACCTGTTTTAAAATACGATGACAAATATTATGCTACTGAGGTATGTTATCTATCCTCTATTAAAACTGATAAATTATCCTTCTATCTTTCATGAACTTTTTTTAACCCATACCTAATGACATAAAGAGCAAAAATATGAACAAATATTCATCACAAATCAGTTCTTAAAATAATGATTATATAATGGCATTAAAGGCTCTTTATCTTGGATCTTCATCTTACATTGCTCTTTATCTTGCAATGCTTTAAAACGAAGAAAAACATTTTGCTTACTCATCGTTAGATTTATGTAATGTGACTTTATAACGAGTTTTATTAGGTGGTGGTGGTGCTCCTAAAAGTCTGATCTCAAATCTCAACTTCTCTGTGTAAAGAATGGGCTATTCATAGTTACATCAAGTTACATGCAAGCAAGTCACGGATTTTTTATATCTGAAGAGAGTTGAAAAGTTGAAATCAAGGGCATTATTCCATTCATGCGGATAGATTGAAAGATGTAATTAATGATTAATGATAACAAGAAGTCATCTCAGTTGTCAGTCATCCTAAGTTAAGCCAATTTAACATTTAAGGTCGGCTGTTTTACGGTGTTACTGCATTATTGCCCACTTCCCTCCCCCTACATGATCGAAGCCCTGCTAAATATAATGAGCTGTGTATATGTTGCTACCATGTTGCTACTAATATTTTATGTGGGAATATAGCAAGTTAATAGCAGGTTTCATATGGGAAGACTGTGATATGGGAAATGCGCATCCATTACCTTAATTTCTGTGATGGGAATAAAATATTTCTTCATCTTCCACGGAATATTTCCACCTTTTCAACTATCAATTAGCAATTTTATTACACAGCCCAAATGAAACATTGTAATTTGTGTATTCCAATAATGTATGAAATATATCGGGATATTATACTAATATCTTATTATATTACATCTTATAATTAATAATTATTAATATTATTAATTAAATTACATTATTTATATAATTATTATATATTATAAACCAACCTTGGTCTTTGTACTTTACTCAGAGATGTACCTGCCTTTTTTCCAGTTGCCACCCGTACCTTGACCCTGGATTAAATTGGACATTGTGTACAGCTACAGATATAAGTTTTGGTGAGCAAGATTTATTATAGTTGCAAATGGTTACAGATATCGTTACAGTCGCTACTGCTATGTTTGTAGTTTGTGACAGTAAGGAAAGGAGAATTTTAGATTGATGAATAATAGATTACAGGAAAATCCATCTTCAGCATTTGTTTCAGTGCAAGAAAATGAGTTTTGTAGTAGCAGTTTTGCTATATTTAATAGCATTCCTGTTATTTTTGGCAATTGTTGCCATTGTGGGATTAATTATTTACGCCAGGTGGAATTATGGGGTGTTAGAAAAATTACGCATACCAGTAGTAAAGCCACATTTTTTCCTTGGGAGTAATCCCGATGGACACAATCAAGTAACACATGAAGTAGACGAAGAACGAGCGAAAAGTTATGGGCCGGTCTATGGGGTAAATGTCAAGTTTAAAATATTTTACATCTATAAATGTAATTTTATTCTTATTTTTGTGATTTGCTTGAATATTGAAATAATTAAATTTTATTGCTTAAATGAATGATTTTTTCGGCATATGTTTTTCGAAGGTTTATGATGGAAGGCAGCCCACTGTCTTTATTTCGGACCCTGAAATAATTCGGCTCATTCTCGTTAAAGATTTTGAAAACTTTAGAAATCATAGAAAATTTGAATTGGGAAGTTCTATAGTGGCAGAAGTTCTCGACTTTATTGAAGGTTCTATTTATACAATTCTTCATAATTTTCTAAAAGTTTCTTAGTATCGTGAGAAAAGTTGCGAGTGTGACTGATCTACTCTAAAATGATGCAGGTATTATAATTATAATTAATTAATATATTATTATATTTATTCTGGTTTTAGATGATAAGTGGAAAACGGTCAGATCCGCACTCACACCAAATTTTACAACTGGAAAAATAAAATTAATGTGTGAAACAGTTTGTAATTTATCTGAAGAATATGTCCAAGCCTTACTGAAGGATATGAAAGGAGAGAAAAGAATCAAAATGGATTTCCGAAAGTATTTAAATTTAAAAAGAACTAATAAATATAATTAGTAGATTTATTTACCTTAATAATATATGACAATAATTAAGTAGACTTAGTAGACAACATAATAGTATAAATAAAAGCTAGGATTTAAGAAAAATAATTTTCATGGATAACACAGATATTGTCCTCCATTGATTCTGGAAATCATTGGTAAATGTTTCTGTGGAATTAACATTGAAAATGCTCGGGATCCAGATAATAAATTTATCGAAGGACTGAAAACTGCCATGGGTGGGGATTTTTTCGTGTTTGATTGGACTTACACTGTTGCAAGTGAGTTATTTTCCATCTTATGGCTTCTATTTGGTTAAGTAAGGGTTTTTAATTGTTTGAAAATTGCAATTTTAGACGCATTTCCAATAATTCAGAAGCTGGTACCGGTATTTCCAAATGACGGTCTCGATATGTTTGAGAAAACAATGAAAAAGATAATAAAAGAGCGGGAGGATTCACAGATAATAAAACAGGACATGGTCAACACTTTGATGACAATTTGTGAGAAATCTCGCACTGATCCAGAATATAAAAAACTAGGAATCACGGAACACACGGCGATAGCACAAGCGTACGAGTTCTACATTGCTAGTTATGATGCAATGCGAACAACACTGTCTCTAGTAACTTATCACCTTGCAACTCATCCGGAAATTTTGCAGAAAATGTTGGGTGAAATCGACTCATGTCTTGAGAAAAGCTCCGGAATAATTAATTATGACACTGTCGCAGATTTGCCCTACGTCACAGCCTGTATTTTGGAAACACTTCGGTTAACTCCAGGATTCTTAAGACCAGATCGTGCTTGTAATAAAGATTGGGAGTACAATGAAATCAGAGTCAAGAAAGGAATGAACGTTATAATTCCTCTTTATGCTCTTCATAGAAATCCAGTGATTTACCCAGAGCCTGGAAAATTCAATCCTGAAAGATTCATGCCGGGAAACAAAGAAAAGCTGGATCCTTATGCATTGGGGATATTTGGCCATGGACCAAGGGCTTGTATTGGCCAAAGATTTGCCTTTGAAGTTCTGAAAATACTGATTTGTAATTATTTTAAAGAATTCACTGTGGAGAAGAGAACGGATACAATTTTTGAAGCTTGCAAAGGAAATCCATTTCTGTTACAGTATAAACCTTTGTATGTTGACTTTGTTCGACGAAATTAAATTCTCTAAATTGTATCAAAAATCCATTTGCCATTTCTAATCCTTTTCGCGGCTTAAGTCACTGAGATAAGTTAATATTCCTGTCGCAATATAAAATAGTCCATTAACCAAAGCTCCTACCTGCAAATCATTGTCATCACAAATAATTATTATCTAGAAAATCATGAAAAGAATTTTAAAATGGTAACGGCACGTAAAATAAAATCTTACACCCGCCACTATCTTCTCTTCGTAAAACTGTAATTCACTTCCACCTACAATGTGAACTGATAGTAAATCATCCAATTTCTTAACTTGTACAGCTGAATAAATGTAAAGTGCTCCTCCAATTATCAGAAGAATTCCTCCCAAAATATGGTAGACAATATCCTGTAAAAGTCCCAAACGATTTCATTAGTATTCGCGTTGAATGATTAATAATACTTTTACGTAATATCCGCATGCATAAATAATGTGATAAGATATAAACTAACTATACCGACTTTTTTACAAGAATTTTTTAAAAGATGATAGGAAAACTTACAAATGTCTTGAAGTAGTGCTCAGTCGTTTCTTTCAAAAATATAAGTTGTAGGAAATGAGCAAATGAAAATACAAATAAAGCTAAAACGATGCCAATAAAGAATTTTTCCATTCCAATAGTGTCTGGACAAGATTGTTGCCATTCTTCTACAGGCTTAATTTCATCTCGATGATTACATGCTGCTGCGATTTCAGTGTAATTTTTACTCCAGGAGGATGTAAAAAAGGAGTGGCACCCAACGCCTAAGACTATCACTCCAATTATCTAAATGCAACAAGAAATAAAAAACCTTTTCACATTTTCATTCTAATAGATATAGAATTTTTAAATAATATTATAGCAGTGAGAAAAAAGATCGTTGAAATTGTGTGGCAGAACTTACCAGTGTTCCGATTTTGAAAACACCTGGCTTAGTCGTTACGTAATCCAGGTAAACCATAATTTTAATGATTTAGGGAACTAAACCTTAAACATCTACATGTAAGTTACGTATATCGTTTTTAAAACCCACTAATAAGATGCGCAGAGTCTTTTAGCATAGCTAATAAACGAGATTTGAGACAATAACATTAAAATCGGTACCTCAAATTGTTTAAATTGACCTACAATTTTTTAAGTGTGACATAAAAGGAAAAAAAAACGTTTTTAGCTGTAAAACTCTACTTTGCGAAAATAAATCGGATTTAAACTATTTTAACTATGAATGTATATTGATGTAAACCAATAAAGAGAGATATCATTTCAACCATGATCCATATTTCTGTGTACGCAAGGAATCGATAATTGCCACCATGATGATCGTAGATAAACTGATACATCTATCAACTACCTGTACGCTAAATGAATGCAGAATGTGACATATATTATTATGGCACATGAAAGGAATATCAATAGAAATCCTGTATAATTTAGCATTTGCATTTATTTGTAGTATGGAGACGGACTATATTGGATAATTGGATATACACACAGGGAAATAATATTTATAATTCTCATGTAATAAGTTTCATATATTTATAATATCTCTATTATGCATACATAGCATAATATTGCTATATAGATTATTATTTTGGTATTACTTGTGTTACAGATTTTAACTATCTGTGTGGTGACGTTAAGTAATAATCCCTTTCCCATATTGTTACACACTACGATAAGATAACTTAAAATATTTACATCTATTTACAATTCATTTGTCATTTTGCTTATACTTCTTCCCTTCTACATATAGCTAGCTGCATTATTTAGAGGTACATGAACAGACAGATATTGTTTATTATGGTGTAACACGCAACACAAGTGTTGCTACTGTTTAACCATCACACTTTAATTATCATAACCTTATTATTACTAATATTATATAGCTAAAAACATATTTTCCATTCCATAGTCATTGAGAGTAGCATGCATATGCGGGATCGAGTACAGGTGAGATGCGTTTATTCCTTAACAATATTTATTAACGATACAGTGCTAGAGAGAACATACCTTTATATTATATCTTATTTTTCGTGAACATGTTGATAAAATCGCAAATCTATGACACTATGAGAGCATGGACGATAATATTATTACGAATATTTATAGTCCTCATACACATTACATAACTATGTTTAAAATAAGGACATTTATTATTATTATCTCGTAAAATCCCACTAAATATAATGATATTCTCTATTAAAGAGCTGTACTCATCGTCATCACTAAAGGTTTCCCCATGCTGCTGCATCACCATTTATCTTCTATAAATATGTAGCATTTTAAAAACGTGTCTTCTTGACCATGCTCATCTGTATCACCTCCTCGGCTATCATTTCACACACTACATACCGAAATTGCACTTATTAACATTTTTCATGAAAAACAAATCAACACGTTTAATTAAAAAGGGCTATAAGCAATATAACTACAATGATTGACATGAATGATCAATCAGAAAGTGATCAGTAGCCCAAAAAATGAATCTGTTTACAATGTCCACTTAAATTAGAAACATATGAACTGCCCTGACAAAATTTCTACTTTAAAACAAAACGGTTAAAAGTCATAATTCCTACTCACTGTTGCTTTTTAGCGAAATGAAATACTCAAAGATGATAGTAATGGAATGGAGTGGCAAAATTATGGTCAAAATAAATGACTACATTAATACACTACAACAAGTGCAATTCGATTCTTCACAGGTGCATTGAAATTGAAAATTTTTCTTACATCTAATAAACTTTTTTTATCAACCCGGACAACGTTACTTTTTCATTCTTTACAGGTACTTAATTATCTCACAGATTATAAAATATTTTTTTAAACTATTTCTCACGGCAAAGATTAAGGAATGACACTAACGTAAATAGTAAATGTAGCTACAACGTTATTATATAATTACTGGTAAAAATATGATATTTGGAAGTTGCACACTGAAGAATTCATTTTAAAACATAGTGATGTCCTTACTCTCCTTACAAACTAATTTCTACTTAATTCTCATTGCTAAATTCTGAAATACAGAACGAAACAAAGTTTAGCTGAAAAGAGAAACCTTTTCACAGGTTGACCAAGAAAGCGATGGAAAATAGACATTATTATTATATAAATTGTAATATTGCAGTAACTTCTGTTTACCTAAATTCATTTATAGAACCAACCTGTAATCATACTCAAATTACTATGTGGATACAAAATGTAGCCACAATCCCAAAACTTTTAATTGTGAACTTCTGCGTTCGCCAGTAGTTCACCACAGAAGTGATTCTTAGACTTTTACATTTGACACGTCCTTATTTGGCTGAAAATGGCTTTGCACGAAACACTCCACTTGGCTTTTATCTGTAAAATAACAAAAAATTGCTAATTTGTATTTAATTTACTAATTAATTGACTAAACTTTAACTAAATAATTAACTAATTTAAATTATTAAGTAGTGGCTACGGCCAAGAAAATTGCCCACTTAAGAGATGCTTTTAAGCATTCATTAATTTAAATAACAGTAATTACTATTAATTAAGTTATTACCTTTAATTCCTCCATTAATAGCTTTGTGTGACAAGTCTCGAGCCATAGTTTTGAATTTATCCTTTGAGTCAATTTGCTTATTTTTGTAATATGGCATGAGAAATTTGACGATCATATCAGCCATTTCTTGTTTATTGAGTTGAGTGCTGTCTGCTGGAGCAGTAGTTTTGCTCTTGGGTTGCTTGTGAGAGTGAGATCTTTCAGAGACAGCTTTTGCCGTTGAGTTTTTAACAGGATTACTTCCATGCGAAGTCTTGCCTTCCGGCACTGGCTTTTCTCTTTCCTTTGACGAAACATATTTTGATTTTTCGGTAGAACTTTGACGACCTTCCTCTTGCAAAGACTTGGATTTTTCTGGAGAAACTTTATGCTTGCTTTCTGTCTGTTTTATCCTTTCTGCAGAAGGTTGACTTTTTCCTTTCTCAGAAGACGACTTCTCTTTTTCTGGAGACGGTGGATTTTTTCCTTTTTCTTTATCAGAAAACGATTTCTCTTTTTCTAGAGAAGGTTGACTTTTCCCTTTATCTTTATCAGAAGATGATTTTTCCTTCTCCGGAGAAGGTAGAATTTTTCCTTTTTCTTTATCAGAAGACGATTTTTCCGCTTTTTGTACTCCAAATAAATCAGCAAGTAAATCTTTGGTGGACTTACCTGGAGATTTGACTTTGTGATGTTCCGACTTTACAATTTTTGAAGTTTTCACTGCAATTTTAGATTTTTCAGAATGAGTTTCATAGTCCTCCCTAGCCTTTTTACTAGCAGAATAAATTGAATCATTGACTAGTTTGTTATTACTTTCTTTTGTGTCTGATCTTGGACGTTTTCGTTGTGACTCTTGTTTGATATTCGCCTTTTGTGAATTCCTTTCCTCTATATCTTTCCGTAATTTATCACTAGCGCTTTCAAATCCCATTCCGATCTGGGAATTTGAATTTACCGGTTTTATATCATCAATGTCTGCCATGTACTGCTCAATATCATTCATCTCCATTGCTTCATCCTCCGATTCAAAAGTTTTATCGGGGTCTCTTTCACTATTTATATCTTCATCAGAAGCGTAATTTTCTATTTCCATCTCATCGTTCTCATCATCTGATTTTAATTCTCCTTCTTCGTTTTCCAATGGAGCATCGGAATTATTAGTGGAGCTGTTATTTTCCTTCTTCTTAAAAAATTCTCCCAGGGTTTGCTGTCTTGTGGGGGAATTCCTCCTTTTAAAACTAAACCTTTTTTGCCTATTGGAAACAGGTTTCGTACTAGGCTGATTTGATGTTGGGGAGGAAGTTGAATCTTGCTTTCCCAAATTCGGTGATTGACTTCGAGACGATGACGAGGTGGTCATCTGTTTTTCCAACTGCTCAAATTGTGCATTCATCGAGTCATCATAAAGATTACTTGAATTTAATGTGCTATTGCTAAATAACGAAGATGCTTTGCGAAAACTGCTGCCTGGCACATAATCCACAAGACACTGAGTCATCGTTGAGCTTTTCGTGTCATTTTTGATACGCGTTGTCTATTGGAAAAAAAACAGTATTAGACTTAAAACATAAATCTGTAAAAATTGCTATTAATAAATAATAATAAATTTCCTTATTGAAATTAAAGATACAGTACTTAATTTTAAACACTTTTGCTGATATATTTGCTTTTGGTTTGAATAAACTGCAACGTAATATCAAATCTCTAAATATGTACATTTGGTTAAAGAAATCATCCTTAAGGAGCTTACCGCATCAACCATTGATTTTTTGTATAGCATTGCAACTTTATTTGCCGAGAAAACAGAATATTCCTTTTCAACCGCACATTCCAAAATATCCGTTTTTGATAAGACTTTGGACTGAGCCTCTTGATTTTCAGAATTTGCTTCATAATTATCTTGTATTGCATCTATGAGGAGGTTGAGGAAGCTTTCGCGAATAGCAATTTTTAAACCTGAAATCTTTGTGGATGTGGCATCCGCGGACCTTACACGACAATTTTGAGCGTATTTCTTTTCTAGTATTGCCTGAAGGCCGCCACCGTCAGGATTCCTTTCCTTGCCTCCATTCCTCAGAGCAAACTGTTTTTGAATAAAAGACGTTAACTCACTTTTGGCTTTCTTTTCGCGATATTCTCCATCTTCGTAACTTTCAGATTCTCTTTTGACTGCAGCTCTGCCTCCTCCATACAAATCTTCATCGGCTCCGTTAACGTTTAGAGCAGAAACAGTCATTCGATCTCTTCGGGTTGACATCGTTTCAAATTCTTCCACGAGTTGGTTTACTTTCTTTGGCTGAGTGCACACATCGCAAACACTTTCACAGGTTTTCAACCTCTCGTCCCCGAAATATTTCGAAAAATAATTATGACGACATTTTGCCCCTTCACAATATTTCACGATTGCATCAAAACCTTCCATTGCTGAATTTGCCTTTTCTTCATTTTTCTCTTTGGCAATATCTTGTTTGATGAGAAACGCAATTTGATCTCTTTCTTGTTTTTCGTGATAAATTCGACAGTAGGATTTCTTTCCGTCGCGACCAGCACGACCTGACTCTTGGTAATAGCCAGCAACACTTTGCGGTGTCGCCCAATGAGCTACAAACCTAAAATTCAAAGGAAAATAAAATAAATCATCTAAAGAAGTCTAAGCGTAATAAACTCTTATGTGTAAGTAAACTATTAACGACTATGATACCTAACTGACGCTTTGTCAACGCCCATTCCAAAACTGACTGTGGCAGTGATTACTGGCACAATTCCATTCATCCACTCATCTTGTACTTGTTCGCGTAATTTCGGGCTAAGACCTAACGAAAATGTAATAGAATAATAATTAAGAGACGTACATACACGAGTTTAATTACAAATTATATATAACTACTATAATATTTTTTAATATTTTATGGCAAAAATTTTACATAGGTGTTACAAGTGTTACCTGCATGATATGGTTTGGTTTTCAAACCCTTCTTAGTCAAAATTTCCGCAACCTTTTCAGCTATATCCCGCTTACGACAATATACAATTCCACAACTTCTCTCTGCCTATAATATTATTAAAGTAAATTAATTAATTAAAATAACTCAGGTAAATTTAGTTTTTACATTATACTCTTCTTCCGCAGGCGAAATAATTTTCTAAACTTACTTGCTGCGAGTAAGCGGATATAAATGCAACATGCTATCAAGTATCAACTGACTTAAATAGTTCATACCGGTTTTGGATTAGCATCCCAACCTTCGCCCAAACTATCGCAGCAAAATTTATAAAGGTGATCATAGGAATTGTCTAAGAGCTCTTTGAATTGGACATCATAGTACAGATTGGACCTGAAACACGGATTTTTGAAACGAGCCACAGGTTGCCTCAGATCTAACTGTACAAGTACATCTTCCACGACCTGTTCACAAATAAATGTAAGTAAACCACAAATACTACGACAGATTCAATATTTCAGAATGGTATGCTAGTAATGTGTCAATTTGAAAAGGTAAAAAATTATCAACCTTTGCACTAGCTGTAGCAGTTAATGCTACCCAAGGGACGCTTAATGAATTTCTTCGAAGCTCACCAAGCTTTAAATAATCTTTGCGAAAGTCGTGTCCCCATTGACTAACACAGTGAGCCTCGTCCACAATAAAGTAGGAGATCAACCCCTTCGCTGCCATTTTAATGAGCATATCCTAAAAAAATCAAGAATCAATAAAAGTAATTTGAAATAGTACTGCCTATCCACCAGACATTTCATAATTACATAAAAATTCATCTTGTACATTAACTAGTGTACAATTGTGAGCACAAAAATTTTTTGTCATAAATTGGGAAGCTATATCTACCTTAAATCCAGGCTGAGCTGCAAGCTCCGGTGTTATATACAGAAGTTTCGTGCTTGGGTTGGTGGTCTTTAAATCAGCTAATATTCTCTGCCTTTCCGATTGTGAAATTTTTGAGTTGATGGTTTCTGCTCTTATCTTTAGCTTGGTTAAATGGTCTATTTGGTCCTGATTTACCAACATGTTTACATTATTATAATTGTCTATGCCAAAAATTAAAGATGGATATGATCATGTAGGCACCTGGATCAATGCAATTAAAGGGGAGAATACAACAGCAAATGCACGCTCTTTTATGACAGCCGGGAGTTGATATATCAAAGATTTCCCAGATCCTGTGGGCATTGAAACGAACACATCCTGGCGTGCTACAAAAAGAGACTCGGTAAATTAAGTATCATATTTAGCTCGGTTATTTACAAATAAAGGTTTTAATTATTTGTCATCAATACCGATACCTTCAATAACTGCTTCGACAGCTGAGCGCTGCAAATCTGAACGAAAATTAGGATGCTTAAAGTTGTCGTTCAATTTTTGCAGTAGGTTAGGGTACTTCCAATTTTTATTTGTCTCGTTGGGTTTTCCTCCAGGCTTAAGGGAAACCATTTTCACCGGTAGGGTGGCCATTATTTCTGGCAGTCGGCTCGGCAGTATTCGATAGTTACAATATAATTTCTATCTTGTCCCTTGATGCTGCAACAAGACGAGTTTGGTGTGTGGCCTGATCCTGGCCATGATCATGGTCCACGGTCCACCCACACTACACCAAAGGTATTTTTAATGACCGCAAACACTACGACCAAATATTCAAATATCCAAAATTAAAATTAACTAGTGTACTCGTATTATCATCTTTGGCTTCAGTCGCTGCAGTATTTTAGTTAATCATTTCTTTACTTTATGGTAAGCATTTATACATACAATATTTAGCGTTCAGCAAAATTATTACGAGCTACTCATTGCGTCTGTAAATAGACTTGAATTTTAAACCAGAGAATTCAAATACATACATTTTATATAAAAAAATATCTTAGAAAATTGAACAATATAAAAAATCGAGGCTTATACAGAATATTACAGAACAAATAAAAATGCAATACACAAAAAAACACGACATAAAATTGCAAAAAAAAATCTTAAGGGACCATCCATT
>JABASI010001274.1:0-26525 GCA_019776505.1 Tomocerus nigrus
GCCGAACTTTCTAATAGAATGGTTAAGGCAATCATGAATTACGTAAATGTCGGTCTGTTTTAACTTTATCTCAAGCTTATTATAGACGTGAGGAGGCTTGTGATGGAAAACTGATATTGGCTCTAAGAATTCTTTTTTAAAACATATACTATATGTAGTTATGTTGTATATTACAATAGGTAATAAGTAGGTATGCTATGTATTGTTAGCTTGAGATACACAAATGAAGACCACAGACAGGTTTTGTTTGTTTTTAAGGAAATCTCATTAAGTTGCTTATTTGAATATTTCTGAATTACTAAACTGTGTAATTTGGTAGAAAATCCCTTTTGAACATTGTTACTATAAAATCCGTGCCTTTATTGAATAAATTATGCAAATAGGACAATTATAATATCCATAAGTACCTACATTACATAGTGTAAGAGATAGTAGAGTTTAATTCAAGCTAACGAATTGAGTCTCCTACTTGAATCAAATGAAAATAGGATAAAATCTTGATGTAAATAGCGACGTCATTATACTTGTTACTCAAACAAGAAATTTGCGTCGAATCTCTATAATTAAATGCACGCAAAAGATGAAACGGCATTAGCTGAAAGGAACGGTGGTACACTACGAGTGCATTGATTGGAAAAGCAAAGTGGCTCAAAAATAGATTACAAATTTGAAAGTTGACTTGTGCAAGTGCAACTTTATTAAAATTCATATTATGATCTCTCTGCACGATATTTTGATCCACTCTATCGTACTACTAAGGCGCATTATAATAATAATGAATATTATAAGGAACTGAATTTATATAAATTGCTGCTCAGGTAGTAGAATATCTAATCAATAGAGTTACCTATCTAATATTATTAGAGATGGAGATAAAATAATATTTCTTGTGCCAATAGCCATATACTTCAGTTTTATCAGAGAATGAAACTTTTGTTATTGTATGGATGTGAGGATTTTTATGAGGACGTAATAGCAACATAAGCATTTTGCCTCTTGTCTTTTCTATTCGTTTCTTCTTTGGATTTGGAGATGGAGAGTATGTTGCTCTTCTTAGTCTTTACTTGTTAAAGGAGGCGGCTCGGCTTGGCAGATGCCGACGTGATAAGAAACAAATGAGACGAGATTCTCTGGTTGATTACACGATATGAAAGTCCATCGACGGCATTCTTTCAACTGAATCCCATCAATATCCTATGATAGTCAATCCACTACTAGTCCTATCGTTTCTAATGTTCCTTCTAATAGCATGCTTGTCCGTAATGGATACTTTATCTTTAATTCAAATCGTTTATATCTATAGGAGCTTGTTCTGTCCTGGCAGAGCTGCAGAGCCAAAGTGGCCTAGCCTACTCTACAAACATAATAAGCAAAAAGAAATATGAAAATCTATCTACATATGTACATAATAGAGCCTGCACGCAAGAATAACATTTTCTGTCTCATCAACGTTCATTCCAAATCCAAATCAAATGCATAATAATCTTACTACTATAGTAGAGATCTCCTCTATTATAGATCTATAGTATTAGTGTGACATGCATTTAGCTAGATTACATTAAATTAAAGTACATAATAGGTCAAGCCTTAATCGCCGAGAAGCTTGGCCGTTTCATTCTACGCAATGCACATTACAAAATCGAAAACAAGACAATAACAAACCTTAAGAGGTAAGGAATCTGACTAGAGCCACTACACTATGCTAATCTAATAGGGAGAAATGTATTTTGTAGAGTTTCTGCCACATTTGCACTCACGTCATGTCATGTCAGAGATAGTCAGAGCATAGATACTTTGATAGTGATGAGCATCAGCTATTCATATAAAACTGTACAGCTGACAAGAATTGATCCATCTAATGGTGACAGTTGTCCAACAAAGCTCATTACAGTTTCTCCATAAAAATACCAACAAGGAATTATTGGGCATTTTCTGACAACTTCACAGAAATTCTAATGACCACAGGGAGCATTAAGCTAAGAGTTAATGGGGAGCAAGAATATCATTCATTTTCGATTGCTCCTACTCTCCTAGTCCACAGCTTTCAGTAGCTCCTTCTTTAATATTTAATTCGAACCCTTACACAAAACTAGCTTCATATACCCTCCCTATTAATACCTGTATACTTACATACCTATCCACACATTATATATACATACACACGCTCATACTACACAATTACACAATATATAAAACCACGCTAAGCTGATTTATAACTTTTTATGGTAAATACACACTGAAAGATATTTTTACTTGTACTTATTAAGTAGAGAGGTGAATGAGGATTTATTCTTCTTGCAGTTACATACATCCCTTTGCTTATTATATGTCTGTGTGGATGTATGTACTGTATGAATGTAATGCAAGATTATTTTCTGAATTCTGTCTGCCGAGGATGGACCGATCTGCAAATAAAAGTCAACAGAGAAAAGTTAGAGGAGTGGAGGGTAGCCAGAGGCCTGATTTAGATGAAAAGATTCAAGCCAGTTCTTTTTGTCTTTCTTTGTGGCAAATTGAGACGTAGGATATTATATATGTTCCACTTGCGATTGGAATTGCGATTCTTATTACAATAGACTTCCCTTTTCTTCCATATGTTCGCTTAGAAGTCGGCGCTTTCTTGCTCCTATCCTATTTTATGTTATGTTATCTTTATCTTTCCACTTTCCCTGTACGAAACACTTGAAATTATTTACTTAGCAACTTATTTAACGTATTTTCTTCTCTCCTAATCACATACTACTATAGCTGGCTACTTTGCTAATATTGTGCTACGTGACGTAGTAGTCAATTCTGACTGACTCTATAATATAACTAATAGGCATAGGCTCATTTTATATTTCAAGTTTACTAATACACACTCTATGCCTATATGCACAATTTAGTAGATAAATAAAATGTAGCTATAGTGGTGGTAGTACATATCCAACAATGTTACTAACAATTGTGTTACAGGCAAAATCTCTTCTTTACTCGTTGTGAAGGAGCTAAATCAAACGATCGGTTCTTCCAGCCAATCGAATTGAGCCAATTCAATCTAATCTGCTTCTACCGAGGAAACCCATCATCAAATTGCTTTTCTCTTTTTTTCTCACTGGACTGACTCGAAAGGAAGAATAGAAAGATTTAAGCAAATTGTTTGAGTTGCTCTGATCTATCTCTTTCTTCTTCTTATCGTTCTGTTTGTCTAATGTGTACATCTGCACTTGGAATTTCTCGTGTTGTGCATGTGGAGCTGATGTTGCACTACCTATTTATTAATGCGACTATGTACCTTAAAATCTTAGCTACTACCTATGCGATGCCTACGATTACTACCAACGTCCATGCACCAACCACACGTACTCGTATAAATATTTAGCTATCTCTACATATATATTAACAATTATCTCTATGTACCTCTTTCTGATACTAATAGGTATTTATCTGGAAACTATATACATAAGTATACGTATATATTTATGCATGGCCTGTGAATGAATATATCTAATAGAAACAGAATGGAAGCCCTTCTTCGTCTTAATTGGCAACGAACGGATTTCATTTGCAAACCTGATTTATTTTCTGATCCATTATCTAGTACTTATATACCTTCTGTCTACCATACTTACCTACTACCTAAAGCTTATCATCGTGTCTAAATATGCGATGTGGCTATGTAAAACTTTTTGATAGTTTCTAATAGGTCATCCATTATCTTCTCGTCTTGTTGACTTGGCCATAATGTTATGCCGTAGCCGTAGTGTGTATGGGTAGTACTTTTTAAGAATTAGTTTCGTTTACCTGTAGTTTTTTTTTGTATTGATCGCTAAGCGATTAAATCGACGAGGAGTGACGGGATTATTTATTGCTGGATTTCGTCAAAGTGATTACAGCTGTAAAATTATATTTATATCTACGCATAGCTGTGAGATATACACATGGAGTTAATAATATAAGGACACTAATAGCATATGCAAGTAGAATGTCAATGTGATACAAATGATGAAATGGTAAACGCTTCACGATTACTATATCTATTATTCACTATTAACTACTTATGCGAGCGTATAAAATGTTTCCTACTATGTACTAGAGATGCTGATCAGATGTGATGAGGATCTAGATTCCATTGTATTGTGTTTTGCTTCTGCTCCCGATTTCGCTGTTCGTTTTGAAAAGAGTTCTGTGTAAGTCGTGCCGACACTGGACGTGTACTATAAAGAAAGATTGAGATACACCTTCGCAGTCTAATGCTCATTATTCTGATTGTAAACAATTATTTGATCTTAACATGAGCCTGCTACGGAAAAACATGAGTGCCCAATTATTTAGCTCAGATTAAAGTGTCTTGTGGCCTTTGATCGGGCAAATTTATAATGAGGCTCGACTAGAAACTTTTTTCCAGGCTATTCTTTATTATATCTATCTTATAGTTTGATTTATAAAATCACACTACATCTCTAGTATACCTGTATAGAGTGATAAATATTATTGATAATAATGATGGTGCCTATAGCTATATACGGCTATAATTTATAGAGAGATCCAGGTGATTGCATTGTGTAGTAATAATATGCATATAAGTTGATAATTGTAATCTGTAGTAATAATATTAGAGAATCTGTCCATGTCGTTATCTAGTCGTTGGTTGAGTCAAATCTGTTGAGCTACAGGTTTCCATCAGGATGAGAAGTGCCATGCCATGCCACCAACACTCTCTCACTCAGCCTCATCATCATCAACAAACATCAACATTAACATCATGGATGGACTTCTACTTGGATATTACATGAATTGGATGTGTTTGAAGGTAGTTAGTTGGCTACCTGTACATAAGGATATATACGATGTGATATAAAAGAGTCAATCTTGCTTGCTACGTAATATATTCACAGTGATCACATCAGAGTCAGTGATGCAGGCTCATTATGTGAGCGCCTGGACTGATTGTTGTGAAATGATTCGATCTGATCTGGTAATCTGGGTGAGGACCCCCTCCCACGGCTCCTTGTTTCTTTGGATGGATTTTAGAGACCGACGTTTGGAGATTGCATCACCTAGCAAAAATACACAAGGCACAGGATTTTGCTCGATTAAATTAACAAGTGGAGCCGGTCGTGGTCGTTCATGTCTAATCCTCATGCATGCATGTGAGTCGAAGAGAGTTGACTTGACTTCTCCACTGGAGCTTTGTAGACATATATGGACTACATATTATTATGATTCCTGTTTTTTAAATTCTGAATTCACTTTGCCGAGTCCGCAAACTGAAATTAACTGCGTGAGATCACTTTGATTGCCTTTGAATGCCTTTATTAGAGCACCTCTAGTTTTCTTTGTGCTTGGTTCACTGGTTTCCTCCTTAGGGTAGTTTCATTATATCCCAGATAGAGATAATTCAAAATGCATGTATCTACATACATTTGTCAGATATTTAATCCTTTTACACAGACGGCTCTACTAATGTCTAGTGTACACTGATTGCCGGTGAAATAAGCCTACAACACTCAAAAGAAAAATATAGCAGATATAAAATAAACCCTCTACCCATTCCTAGTCATCAGCAAGAAGAGCAAGTGCATAAAGCTAATATCTTCTCTGTGAGATTTTAATTTATTAATTAAATCAAAGGCAAGGAAAATACAAGACAAGGATATCTTGGCTGTGGAAAATGGTTGTTTTTGGATTGTACATTAGCTTATCAGCTCGAAAGCTGATAGCTTTATCTTGAGGGATAAAGTGGTGAGATGAAAGAAGACAGCGCGGGGGAACGTGTTCTAGTAAAAAGAGGATAAGGATACTAACAAGATTGCAGTCTAACATCATTGATCAGACACTAGGAAATTGTTCCGTTCCCATTCTATCTTCTTGTAGTGTGCTGAACTAGCTTCCTTTGCGCTCTTTTCTAATGTCCATATTGTGTCTTGTCTTGTTCGTTTGTAGCAACCCCTTAATATACGTAGCTACTCTGTACATTCCTATATCCTATAGTCCTCCTCCTCCCAGTTTGTGAAAAGAGTCGAGTTGAGTCTTGAGTCAAGTCAAAGTGAGAATAGATAGATCTTCCGGGTTTTCCGTTTCAAGACGACATAGACATTGTCTTGGAGGAGATGGAATTCGGATGGGATTGTTGTCGGACTGAATGAGCCGCGGTTTTCTCCCGTTTTCATCTGTACATACATCCGTGGCTTTCCTCTATCTTTCACAATGAAATAGCTCCGTCCTCAAGATGTGGCTGTGGCCTTTTTCTCTGATGTGAAGGAGATCCACGGAGTTTAGTTGGCTCCGTGTTACAGTCAGGATTGAAATGAAATTGGATGCGGATGGGACAGACAGAATACAATATAATATATAAGATGCAGTAATGCAGCTTTGTTCTAGAAATATATCTATCTCTCTTGAGTAGGTAAGTTGTAAGAGTTGTGTGTATGTGTGTAGATCCTACTTACCAAGTCCAAGTCCTCTACTACTACTGCATGCTGGAGAGAGAGAGAGAGAGAATAGGGATGTATAATTCTAGGTCTTCTTCTTCTTGAGTTGGTTGAGCTTGAGCAAAGGAGATGACACGACACACATGAGATAAGATGAGATGCGGAGGTAGGAATAGGAAATGGTGTAGATAATGGGATTGTACAGATGAGTAGATGTGTACGGTGCCTTAAGGTTCAATTCAAGAATGATAAACGGGTCTCTTGTGACAGCTCCTTGGCAGATTTATTGGCGTCGGTTTATCTCATTGAGATGAGACGCTACACTACAGCTAAACTACACTACACCGCACTATACTCAGGCAATATAGAGAAACTTACTGTTTTTACCTTAAGATAGAGCACACAGGCAGTGACTGGTGAGTGGAGGAGAAGAGATGTGTTTTGTATAAGTAGCCCTGTGTAGCTAATGCCTTTCTTATCCAATGTAGCTAGGAATGGAACTATGGAACAGAGTCGACTAGTAAAGAGGAAAGTAAAGTTGGGATCCACTGCCTGGCTTTACTAGTTCCTTTATCCCACCTGCAGCGGATGAAACCCATCTTTTTGCCCGAAATTCAGCATTAATTATTTCCATCCGTCCTACTGCTACTTTCTTATACAATAATATAAGAGGAGTGCATCGGGTAACTCTACTCTACCTACTCACACCGCACTGTGTGCACGCTACTTATACTAATAGAAAAAATACTACCTACTGCTAGCTACCTACACATTATCTATTATGTAGAATAGCTAATGCTCAGTTGGAAAAGCATCGTCTACACTTAAGCTAACTATTCTTTACGGGCATTTGATGGTGGAAAATTAATTCTGTATTAAGGCATTAGGGCATTTGGTGAAATGAGAAGCCTTTTCTTTTCTAATGCTTCTTGATGGTAGAATAGAATTTTCTTTTCTATAGCATCCTTGCCATTGTCCTGTAGATTAGATATATTTAAGGGCTTGACTTCTTTTAAGACTTTGACTAAGGCGCTAAAAGAGATTCCAGTCAAAAGTCAAGTCCAGTGCATTGAAATTTTTTAAAGTCTATATCCCCACAGATAAATATGATAGAGTAGTAGTAGTGTCCAGCAAAAGTTTTCTTAGTGCTCTGAGGAGAGGTTAGTGAGTGTGAGTCAGTAACATCAGTTCTAGTTGATAGTACTAATGTATTGTAACAAGGAACCCGTTCCACTCGATGCTCATCGCATTCTGAAATGACAGGTTGCAAGCTTTGTTGTCCCCCTGTTTGAGATGCTCTGGGTAATTTATTGCACTAGAAAAACATGTTACGCGCAATCAAATACAACATACTCACTAAGTTGCGGATTTACATACATTATGTAAACCATAACCAAAGGATCTTAGGGAAGGAGGTCGGAGCTGAACGAAAGCTAACTCGCCATTCACGAGACAACTAGCACCACGATGAAATTTATACTGGAATTGAGCTTAGCTTTTGATTATACATGCTCCATGTACTTTATATTATTATAGTAGTAGGAATGGATGTATGCATATAATAAGCTCTTCAGCAGTTAGCTTCTTATTATCCAATCTAGGTAAATAGCTATATAAAATCGCAAAGTACTCCGTGCAATCTCACTCACCTGTGATTTGAGATTGTTAAGTATGAGTGGAGTAGTAGACGAGACAGAGAAGTAAGTAAGTACTACAGATATAATAGTAGTCATTCCTATTGACATGTAATTTCCATGTCGCTGCGTGAAGAAATAGAATTCCACTTGGTAAACCTGTTCAACAGATTCCTTCACTCACATTCTCATCACAGCAGTTGAGTCTGCTGCATTGTATTTCTAGCCTATGAGCATTGTGTGCTAAACCAGAGTTGGATAGGTTGGATTGAAGTTACAGAAATCGAACTTTTATTTTTTTTAAACACTGGACATGTAGATGTGTTATGTTGGAAGATAAGCACAGTCTCACACTACTCTTCTCCCATTAGCCAATACATTATCATATTTTTTCTCATTCTTGATTCATTTTTGCATAATGGTATTGTTAACTTGTATCCTGGTTTCCTTCGTTGAACGTTCCTTTTTGCTGATTATGCGTGAGTAGCTTACGTTTAACTTCCATACATGTATATGCGTCCTAGGTAGTCTTGTTAATTTACTTAATATGGAAAACCGTCCTGTTATTATGCCAGTATGGAATGGAACGAATATTTTACAAACTGCTCAACTCTAATCGTTGCAAATACAGTTGAAATATCCTTTTCGAACACGTTACCTTGTTTATGACTTTGTAATAAATTTTCATATCAAGTTCATGAATGGAATTCTTAATATAATGGATCAACACTGAGTCTCACTCAATGAAATCCAACGCTGCTCTCCCGAGAAAGTCCTCTCTCATAATATCCTTATGTACATATGCCTGACTGGTGGAAATGGAAAAAATGCTAAACCATAACAGAACAGCAGATGCTAGCTATGTGGCAAATAGAAGCTGGTTATAAAACTAAAGGTGATATAATTCTTGTTGTAGCACTAGTAATATTCTACATATAATGTAATGAATAGAAAGAGAGTGAGAAAGAGAGAGACACCATGTCACATAGAGTAACATTGATTTGAATATTCACAACGAAACCATAAAAAATACGCCAGCCTCATGCGAATTTCCCATACAGAGGAAATGGGGCATGGGATGTGAGCAAATTACTGATGTCAAGATTAAAACTTGTCAAAATGCTCTGCGTATAAATAGTAACTTCCATTTTCCATTCCATGATTCCATGATGTCCATTTCCATAATAATATTACTACTTACTACTACGGCTGTGGTGGTGCTGACTGATTCTCATTCCCTTAATTAACAATTGATCATTCATCATATTGTGTTTTGTTGTGACACGCTGAGGAAAATTCATGTGACTCATTGTGCCAGTCGAAAATTCAGTGAGCTAGTCGCAACCACCATTTAGTAATAGAGTATAGTAAAGGTACAGTGAAAAGATTGTAGTAATGGCATATGGCACACGACACGATGAAATAGTAGAGAGAATAAGCTAAGGTATAACGGAATAGAAAACTAATGCGAGTATTGGGCGGATGGATTGCCCCATGTGAAGAATGGCTCTAGCACTTAGCACTTTAACGGACTTCCTAACAGTTACTATTAGCGAGCATTTAGTCTTCTGGCTCAAGTTAACATTATTAAAGAAGCATATGCATATACTAGGTAGACACTTAAACATAAATATTATTTAGCTATCTGTATCTTTTCTGTGGTAATAGTGCACATATTCCAAAATATACTATTACAATAGTATAGAGTAGATTTTAAGAGCTCTACTACTAGGTGAAGAAATGTAATGGAGTAAAGAGTATTAAAGTGTTATTAGTTAACGCTCTAACGTAATGGTTTTTATGTATATGCTAAAGTCATATTCATTTATATAGAGCTATAATTGTGCAATTTATACTGTTTACTATAGTTCACATGAGTAGTACTTACATAGAGAGTGGTGGTATGAGGGAGGAAATTTCTTGCCAGAGCAAGTCTCGTGGTGAATGTAAGACGGAGTTTATTTCTTCTCGTGACAGAAATGATATAGTGGGAAATGTGCAATAAATATTATTTATAATGGGACGAGACCCGATCTTCAGGTAGCTAATAGCTCTCCTCCGCGCGGTCATTCCTAATGTTTCACTTGACTTTCCACTTGAATTCATTTGTAATCTATAGCTCCGTTTATATATCCATCCTCTCCTCTTCTCTCCACTAACAACTACCTATACAGTTTCACCACGAAATCTTCTTTTCTTTATAATGTGTTCTCTGTGTCTATGTCTTGCTACTTTATTCGGCACATCGCACCTCTAATCATCTATTTCCTCATTTTACGACTCATTAATGCCATTTATCTTATTCCAGAGAAAAATCATGCTTTAGATAGTTGCTCTTGTCTTTCGACAAGAAGCAACTATCAACTATCAACTACCAACTTCAAACCACACAGCCACTATGTATATATGTGATCATATTATAATAGAATATCATTTAGACAAGGAAAACATATCACGAGCCATTATTATTGCATTGTGTTTAAGCAGGAGCATGATGCCATGAAATACCATGCCATCGGAAAGCATGTCATGTCATGTCATGCCACTGCACCGGTTTCTTTGCCCTACTCCATTGTTATTTTCTATTATAGTATAGACAGAGTATCGGAAGAGGATAAGTGAACAAACCCATTCAATTCCACCACTTAACTTCACCTCTAAGCTAATGTGAAGTTTGCTTTAGTTAACTTTCCTGTCCTATAGATAACTGAATAACTATTTGCTACGTACCTACTTACTTGCTTCCCTACTACAGTGAAAAGTGTTAGCCGCATAAATAAATTCCAAAAGACACCCCAAGCTCATTAATGTCTCTTGCACAGCATCTCCTCAACTCTTTAGGCCTCGACTCACTAACTTACCATTGACATTTACTACATAATTCCCTTTTTCAGTTGACAACCATACAACTCCGCTCCTTACTTCCTTCCCTACATTTTACACACATATTATATAGTCTGTTGCTTGACTCTTCTTTTAGGGACTCTATGGTATCACAGTTTATGTTTTGCCCATGCCTTTCCTCCTCCTCCTCATCCCTTAATATATTATACTCAATTTTCAATTTTATATGCCATCCCTTTACCCTGTCGTTTTAAATGTTTAAACTACACTTCTGTTTCAACTCTATTCCCTTTTAGTACACTTTTTCAAAAGGATGTACACCACAGATAGATGTACTACGTGTTCTAGATCCTCTCCTATGATATTACACTTTAGTACAAGAAATTGTTTACTAACTATGACATAATACAGGACGCGCTAATATAAATACTGAAATATTTCCTCTGTTTAATATGTGTACAAGAATCCAACTTCACTCAATCAACAAGTCTATCTATCTGGATTATTGAATCCCCCGTTAAAAAATTGATACTTTAAAAGGACTAAATGCATAATTGATGATGGATGAGGAAAACTACTTTTTTTCTACGACAGTTTATTGACACGTGGTTGGCATGATGTGACACAACATTCGCAAGTGGTCTTGTCTGATTCTATGTCTATCTGTCTTCTTCAAATCAAATGAAATGTTCAGCCAAGAGAAGAGACTAAATATTTGAGAAAGCTCATTGTCATGCATATAATATTAGTAGGCGGACTACGCTAAATTGACAAATACAAGACAAACTACCTATGTATACAGAATATTATCAATGTAAATAAATGCTATTTTTTTACTCAATAGTTTTCAGCTTTCTTCACATGTCATTTCACCACAAACATTTTTCTAGTACCATGAAGTAAAGTTTCCTTCACTACTGGCAATGGAGTCATAATAAATGTGGCTAAAGGAGAAACAATCTACACGATCTACAGCAATTATAAGTAGAAGTTAATTTAAATAATTTTAAACAATAATTGCTTGCCTTTTAACCAATTTTCTAAAGGCAAATAGTAAATGCGCAGAGACACGAGTTAATTTACTGTGTAAAAATGTTAAAGTATTGCAATGCTAATAGAAAATGTGAGGTAAAGGAAAAGTGTTCTGAAAATGATTGTAGAGTGCTGCAGGAAGGTGATACTAGTTTGAAAAAAATAGCTTCCTATTTTTCCAATAGTTATAATGTCATGTCAGCAATTTTTGTTGTCAGCGGAGCAAGTGGTGATGTGTGATGTGTTTTTGAGTGAAATGACGTGAAGATGATAATAGGATGTGTGTAAAATCCATTTTTATATAGATATTGAATTTTGTGTGAGCGTTGAGTTGGCTTTTTCGATTCCGTTTGTCGTATGTATAGAGAGAATGAATGAAAAGGTATTGAGGGTAGGATGTAATGTAAGTAAGTAGGATAGGGTGAAGTATAAGTAAGTAGTAGGTAGGTACAGACGGGTAATAGCTATGGGTAAAGCTTGTAATAAATGGTGTGATGGAAGTGGAAGTAAATGCAAGGTAAGCTGTTTGTTGAAGACTGATATTAACCTATTTCCTGAGTAAGTGAGTTTGTGAAGAGTGTAAAGGGCCGTGGAGAGAGAGAGAGAGAGAGAGAGAGAGAAGATGATTGGAGTTGGACGTGTTGAATGGGGAGCTCGATAAATGATAGAGAGGGATGGTAAAAAGAGAGGATTAGGTCTACTAGTGACTATTACTATTACACATAACTACTACTGTGCTGCCCGCACTTTTCTCCAACAACGTGCATTACTCTGGTGAAAAAGGTGCTCTATTTAAACACATAGCTATACAGATAGAAAGAGTTTTCTACACATAAACACCGTGTGTGTGTGTGTGTGTGTGTGTAACAAGGTATTATCTGTCTTTTTATGACTGTATGTGTGTGTGTGATGTATATTACTGTTGTAATAGTCTTTTGCTATTATTATAATCAAAGTTTCATGTTCGTGCCATAATGTAACATCCTCTTGTTAGAATTCAGGTTGATCCGCGTCATTTGATTACACTTGAAAATGCGAGGCGGGGAGCGTAAATTATATTCATTGCCAGAAAGGTTAGCAGGGCCATTAATATACATGGTTTATCATAATTGCAATCGAATTATCTAGATTAGAGGAAGCTTGAGACACCTGAACTATTTGCATTAGCCTTGTAAAGCGTCAGCGTGGAGGATATTATGAAAATACAATTTGTACCTAAGCTAAGAGACTAAAGTCAGGAGAGTAACTGAGAAAAGTAATGTGATGGGATGAGAGAGAGAGAGAAGAGCTAGCACCTTAGGCTGTCTACCCGAGTGAGTGACACATCATTATTCCTCGGCCGTCATTTCCGGCGAATGTTTTCTCAGCAGATTCACTCGGTGTCTTGTCTTGTCGGGCGGGTGGCAACATCACCAGCTTTCAACTCGACTTCTTCAGCTCTCCTCTTCTCGCACTTACTCACATCACATCGCCTGCTAATATGACCAAACTCTAATCGTAAGACATGCTACACTAAGCTCCGACTCTCATAATAGCTCTAACTGAGCAAGTAAAGGATGAAGGAGCAAACTATAGCCACTTCCCCGCTCTATCTCTCTATTTTATGAACAAAACTACTTTTACAACATGAATTTAAAAGCATAGCTATAATATCTCTTCAGATAGCAACTATATTTACAACTGCAATGCTAACTTTGACTATCTAGGGAATTTTGCTTGTGGATAGTTAGTTAGTTGTGCTTATATGCCTTATGCTGTGCTGTACATTTAAAACGAGGAGGATATGTATTCAAACGGTGTGTTTAATGTTGAATGGGGAGATGCATATGACTATGAGTGAACTCACTGTCACGCAACAATCTCATTATAGTTACTCGTTCATACGTTACATTATCAACGAAGGAACATAGTGTAGGTAGCTCGGTAGCTGGCTGGTAGTGTATAGTGTACGAGAGAAACGCAGCTTTAAATAACTACCAGAATCCATTATCTCACTTGGAACGTTATGCTTTGTAAAATAGAAACTACTGCTAAACTAACAATCCTACTTTTCAGCTTTGAGTCTACACTGTACATGGTTATCTTTCTGTATAGCACTGGCATTAAACTACTGAAATTCGTATACACAACGTTGAAATACATTTTTACATATCTACCTATACTTGCTATGTCTATTTGTAGAAGAGCCGCACATTTTATTTCGTTAGGAGCTAGACTAACTACAATTATTATTATCAAATGCGCCTACTGCTACGGATTATAATAGTAGAAACGCTGAAAAGTGTATGTAGTTGTTATAGAGTTGATAGGAGTAAGTTATGTAAGTGCATTATCAAGGAGTCCATATGGTTTGCTAGTTAAAAATGTTCTAGTACTTACAATGTTTAGAGTGTAGGACTTAAGTTAGTTATAAAATGCGGGGATGCCACCATAGCAGATGTATTTTATTTGTGTCCTCAATGGTCAATATGTGCTTCTAAACAGTTTGTGTCCATCCTTTTCCTCCTCCTCTGTCACTAGCCTGCCACCTCCATCACTCAAAACTCACACCTTGTATTATAATTGTGTTTAGAAGCCGTATAGTATAAAGCTGCGTTGAGGGAAAAAAAATTTCCAGAGTGATATACACATGAACAACTTTATGCCAGCTTGATATTTACTTCCTTATAAGAAATGTGGCTCGACTATACGTGAAATTAGTCTAGTGTGCAAAGTAGATGATGTAAATAAGCGACACAGTAGGTTTTTGCCGAGGACGCAAGATATTATTAAACCATATCGTCTGAAATGGTTTTTTTTTCTTGTGAACTTGAATTATTTTTTTAACACGCTGTTCTTTTGCCTGTCTTTGACTGTGACAGACATTCTGTCATTCATGTTGTCGCAATCCTAATCTCAATTACAGATAAATTACGTGTAGAGTGCAATTGCCTCGTTTTGGGCTGTGAAATATTCACGAGTGTATTAGCGGCTCGCATGTACGTACGTATATGTTCATGTTATTGCTGTTTTTTTATACTTTTTGTCTATGAGCCCACATGCACTGTATGTATTATGCTAGAACGTGCAAAGTATTAGCATGTGCTACATTAAGGAGAAATACCAAGTTGACGAATACCTACATGCACACATTTTAGAGAGAGGAAAGCACTTAAGTAAATTTTTGCTATTATGGGTAATGTCTGTATTAAGAATTTAGTGGCTGCAGAACAAAAATGATATCGTGTCAAGACATTTATCATGATATGTTATCCCATCAGACATCGACAGTTATTCAGGTTAATGCTGTTGAAATATTTAGGGCTTGCTGGGCGTTCTGGAATGAGATCCCATTAACCAGAACCAACAAAGATATCAAAATCTTATATGTAATGATATGTACTAGTGGAGTAGTAACTTGCCTAAAATATCATTATCGCAGTTCGCAGAATGAAATAGACTCCCTATTTTCTAATAGAGTAACATTTAAATAATTCATTCCTCAAACCGGCCCACACCACACCACTTCCAACCAAACCAATCCAACCTGTCCTTTATTATAAGCAATTACATTTTTCTAGCAACAATAGCTATTTTAAATTAAGCTACGTCTCTACCTCCTTACGTAATAAGTGTCTTTATAGTACACAATATAATAATATAAGTAATTATATAGAATTTATGTATAGAGAGACTGTGTATATAGAAAAAAAGAATCATAGGCCAACAACAGCTTACTTAAACGTTAATCGAGAGCAAAACAAGGCAAAGCAAAAGTACGTCTCATTATCATTCCATTCTTTCGATTTGGAATATCTGTGTGTAGGAAAGAAGGCTCTGAGAATAAATTTAGTGGAGCTCAGAAACAAAAGGAGGCATTCGATGGAAAAGTCAAAAACAATCTTGACTTCACATAGGCAGCACACAGACTTTCGCCACTGTATTGTTGTGAATTGTTTCTTTTCCATTGAATTCAAATCCTTCATGTCATTCATCCGCGTCTCGAGCTTTATTGTGTTGCCAATGGAAAGCAATGCAATTCAATACAGTGGTAAGCTCCAGTTGTTGTCGTTGTTGCCTTGTTGTGACCATCCATCCATTCTTTTACTTTACCATCCTTTGTGTAGATACTTGGATTCAAATTTAAATGCTTCACTCTATTTAGTTAGATTTATTTTTTAAAGACTCTTTCATCATTATAGAGTTTTTATATCGCAACCAAACGAAATGCTTGTGAGAATGAAGTATGGTCCTCCTCTACTAGAAATCTAGTACAATGTGCTTAAATATGTTGCATTGAAAATATCCATCTAATTTACATTCTATTTGTAATGTATTTATTTGTATGTGCCATGTATAATATGTATTCATGCATTATTCTTCCCAAATCTCATTCTAAAGGCATTACGAATGGAGGCTGACAATAAATGATCCTCCGAGAAATCCCAGCCTAGTATTTTCCAATGTACCTACTAGTAGTCTGTGGAAAACAGAATAGAATGCATTAAGCAACCTTAATTTGAGTTAACACAAGAAATACATCTAAATGTAACTTTTGTATGTTGTTACATTGTGGATATAGACTTTGTAGTAGTAGAAGTGATTGAGGTTTCAGTTCAATTCAGTTGAGTTCTTCTACGCGGTGCAGTAGAGTTGATGAAAGAAAAAATGTAAAAAATAGGGCTCCAGGCAAACCGAGAGCTGAAATGAAAAATAATTTTGAATTTCCATTAGGATTCAGGTGCATCACAACAGAAGACATAATGTATGCATATATGTATTTATGTATGTACATATGTATGTATGTATGTATATGTATCTCTTCTTCATGTATGTAATATGTGTTTTGTACGATGGTCAAAACTCAAACTGAAAGGTAAGTTCGGAGTAAAAAGTGTGAAGGTAGACAGAGAACATGGAACAAGGTAAAGTCAAGGCACAATCAGAAGAGTTTCTTTTATCCTTCCTTACTGACGTTATGTTATGTTGTTCTGTTAGTTAGTTACATCAAGTTGCGAGCAAGCAAGTTAGTCAGACAGATCAGAGAGTGTGAGTCGTTCATCAGTCCTATGGAATAAGGCAGAGTATTAGTATTTGAGTTTTGAGTCGAACAAAAAAATCGGACAATGAGTATCACTAAACTAAGGAAAAGGTACTCGTCCTAACTAAAGGTAAGGTTAGGTAAGTGATGCAAAGAAAAGTCAAACTAAAAGCTATGCTAATGCCTTAGGTATGTGCCCAGCTATGTATGTTTACATGTAAAATGGATAATATACAGATTCCCTTCTCTCGCTCTCTCTGTTTGTACTTAATAATAACCATATAAACATATAAGTGGACAGGTAAGCGCGTAAGGCTATAATACAAAATGTAAAAATGTAATGTGATCATTCCAAAGAGTTTATTCCAATGTAAAAAAGAAAGAAAAGAATAGCTAAACAAGTGGTCGTCTCCTTCATTTTCTCGTTAACTAATGGATATAAGCAAAGTGTAATGTATAAATGCAAGATTAGAATGGAGCTGAGTGTATTTGTAGTTTAGAGAAGCGCGGATGGCCCTGTCATACTCAAAGATTAACGCAAGTGAAGAATTAACCTTTGACATGTAAGAGATATGCAATATGCAATGCCATTGCTACAAAATGAAATGAAAATGAGCTCTCCAGCCTATTCTAACCATTCTACACCCGGACTAAACTAACCAACACAATCAACAATATTATTCTTCTATTAAATATATTTACATCTTCACAGACTTACAGATATAGAGGAACTATTTACTTTAACTAGACTGCCTTTTCCATTTAGCTCCGTGTACTCCGGCTTCTTCTGCTTCGCCAACTTTATCTCTCAGCCACAACAAGTAACCGAGTAACTACAACCTACAACGAGGTACAAGACAACACTACGACTTTTATTCTTTTCTCAGTCAGCTTAACAAGCCGCTTTAGTTCTCTATGCAAATGAAATGGCATTTCATCTCATCGGCATTATCCTACATATCGCTCCTTCACTCACAAAACAAATGTACTTCCAGTTCGATAGCCAGTCAGGACAACCTGGACATGAAACAACCAAACTAACATTACATTCATTACAACACATCTTTACTTCCATCATCCTTGCACACTTGACTCCATTTTAAACCCTTCTTCTAACGACTTGCGACTAATACTACAAAAATCTATAGGGAAATCTTTTATATATACCTAGTACAAAATACCATTGCTAATTAACTGCAGATGAAAAATGACTAACTTGCTTGAATGTTCACCGAGGAATATCATATAAACACACCTTTTATTAACAAACCGAAATGTTACGAAGAACATAACATAGTTAAAGGGTTGATGATGTGACATGCTAAGGAGGGGAAAGCAGCTGTGGACCTGTTCATAATTACATTGTTAGATAATTATTTTAATATTCAATATTTCTAGTTGGCAGTATTTTGATCGTGACATTTTTAAAAAATAACTTCTTGCTAAGAACTGTATTTTATTGCATCCGATCCATTGCAAAAGGAAACAACTGAGATGTATAGTTCACCATTGACACTTGATACAGTTGCTTAACATCGTCAATTGTAAAACCATACATTGAGACAAGATTTATCGTTGTATTTCTATTTTTTATTAGAATTGGATTTTTTCCTGTATTCACAACTATTTGGACTGAAATGAAAATATGTTGTAAGGGAGAAACTAGAAAAAAGACTACCCGGGAAAGGAAAAGCTGAGTGGACTGAGAAAAGCAATGTGTAATATGATTGTGAACTAATGACGGCAGTGCAGTGCAATAGAAAATAGCATCCAATAAAGATTCCGTCTTGTCTCGACTTGACTTTTCTGTCTGAGTTTTGTTTGTAGTGCATGTGCCTATTGAGGAATACGAAACCACAAGATGGGAAGATGAAAATAAAATACAATAGCAGAATACAATAGGAGATGTTGAGTAGTTAGAAATAGTTGGGGAAGAAATCCGTATTTGTATCATAGTCTTAGTGATTTTGAGAGTAATATAAAGTACGCGTACTACAATAGTACTTAGGTAGTTGCACGTATAAAATACATGTTTTATTTGACTATATGGATGCATACTTAAATGGAAGGCCAGGCCAAAGATGAAAATGAAACATCGGCGGACAAAAAGGATGCCGCCGTTGCTCTCTGTACATCCCTATAAATTATCTGCAAGTCTGTCGACTTATTGTTATCCTATCCCTACTTACTTTTCTTCCAGCATAATGCAACACAATGCAATATCACATAGACGTAGCTAGCTATTTACTTGTACGAAATCTTGTAACTCTATACAACAATGTATATGCTAGGATAGCACAAGTTACTAGTAGTGGTATTAATGCTGTAAAGAATGGGAAAAATAACAATACGAATTAAACGTTAATATATATTCATTGGTACAAAGTATAGGTACGTTGTGTATTTTGCTATGTGCAATTCAATGCATTGCGTTATTTCTATGTAAGAAAGCGGATAATCAGCAGTTATACAGTGTATGCTTACTCTTTCCCTATTCTTTGTATTACGAATTTACGAATATATTTAGTAAGAGGGTAATGTAGATATATAATTGTAATCTTTGTATATGGTATGTGTATTGTGTATATGTAGAGAGTAGTGGTATGTATGCAATGAAGCCAAATTCTATCTTATTAGATTTTATCATCCTAAATAAGGAAAAGATTCCAGATTCCGCATTAAATCTTCTCATTGTCTGATACATAATACATATTGAATTTACTACAAATTGGGCCCTCGAGCCTCTACTTACTACAATGAGCAGATCAGAGACGGAACTTACATGCTTCTTCATACTATCGTCCTCTACGAAGCTAACTATGTAAATTGAGGGCTGTTGTTTTCTTATTCTTTCTTATGAATGTAGTTAAAATGTGCAGTTTGGCATGGGCTTGCTTGCTTTGCCTAAGTCATTATTCAAAATTCGAATTCCTGTAGAGCAAATAGATATTTGTTGTGCCTGCCTGCCAAGCCTACCTTTGTTTTTCTTTTCTCCCCTCTGATCTTGCCGTGCATTTATAAATATTCAAGTGAATTCCAATTTAGGGCTGCGCACAGTTAACTTAACACTTAGAAAAATTCCAGTTTTGCCGCCATAAACAATGCCTTTCTAATAAATGATTTTCCCTGTCCTTTGTTCACTGAGAAAATGTGTCGATAATAAAGTTCAGACGGGAACACAACACTCGTTGACAGATATTGAGGAAAATTCAATTGGCTGGAGCATCGATTCAGTTTTCCACGTCCGAACCGAAGAATGAGAGGGAGAAGAAAGTTAGTGTTGTAGAAAATTATACTGTTGTAGGTGGATGTGGCGGCTATCTTTTCTATCTTTTTAATAGTGCAGTTGCTTTTGTTAGATATATAGAATAATTTTCCAGTTTTGCCTCTTTCCAGCTTCAAAACGTAAGTTTACCCTGTTCCATATATAAAATGTGCATGTGTATTATTATAGTCAACTCACATGAACATGGCAGGACACAGAGGACATAGTGAGAAGCACAGCCCATTTTAATTGCCGTTCCATGGAGGGATGATGCGAACGGTTCCAGGTGACTCCTGACACTGAAGATTGGTTCCTCTCTATAAATGGGTGCTTTATTGCTTTCCTCGGAACTACACCGGATGTTACCATGCATTTCTACACTTCCAACTCTGCTTCTACTGCTAGATACATACTTTGACACGAGGGAACCAAAATGCACACCCAACTTTTTTTACTGTACATTCCAAAAATGTACTCCCAAATATTAAGACTTGTAATTTATAGTGACAAAAAACCTAGGAAAGAAGACTATTTTTATATCCGTGTTTATAAAATGAATTAAGACTCAAGATAGTATTTCCATTACTGTTTAATGCTATACGAAACTGCAGCATATGACGTTATTGTGTCTGCATTCTGCATTGAGAAAATGTTTTTCGATTGTAATATAGCCCAGAGATCTGTTGTTCCATGTCACAACACACTGTTCCCTACTTGTCTTGTCAGTCGCTTCCTTGTAATTGAATAAGGCAGAGTAGCTAGTAGCGCTAGCAGATATGTATCTGCTGCAACGAAATGTTATTTTCAGACTTTGAACAAAAGTTTTTTTCCCTTTTCTTCATTTCTTCCCCGAATCTTTAGATGAAACCTAAGAAAATATTTATTTACGTGCCATTTTGTTCTTAGAATTCGGAAATGACTTATACTATTGCTATTCCCCAACTTACTATCAATGTTCCACCAAAATATATTATTGACTATGGACTTAAGAAATACGAATCTTACTTATACGGAAATTGTCCATGTACTGTACCCTCAATTCTTCAATATATTTTAGTTGACACGAAGTAATCAAATAATAATTTTACTATTCATTGAATTTTCATACCGGTTTAAATGAATTCATTGCACAGTTTTAAAAGTTGAGAAATTAAGTTTAGATTAACGATTGTGGTATGACGTTCTGATTATTAAGAGAAAATCGAAACTATTGCTAATAGATGGTTAGGTAGACCATTGGCGATACTAAGAACAGTAACTGGAATGGACGATCTAAAATTGTAATCCTTTACATCATAAGCACATCGGAAATGAAGAAAATCTTGACTAATGTTAATTCAGCGTTAGGAAAATTAAATAAATGTGGACGAAGACTCAACCCAATTATTTATGCCAACTAATGATAAAATAAATAATATTGATCTACATATTATATTCTTAAATTACAAAATCTGTAATTCTGCAACTGTCATAAAGGCATAATTAGTAGCATCCCTAAATCTGTGTTCATCTACATAGAAAATGTATGCGAAAAAGAAATAAGAGCATAAGAGGTAACAACAGGAGTATGCATCAACATTATTCGGTGTCTTTTGAAAGTATTTGTATGTATTGTGTGCTGTGTGTCTGTAGATAAGTTAGTAAAGTTAAAAAGACAGGAGAGCGTCATGTAAAATAAAGCCGGGGCAAAACATAAGACTTATTGTAGTTTGGATGAGAGAGTCAAATGAAGTGAAGTGAACATCGACAGGCCCAGCAGCAGCATACAGTAGAATACACTAAAGGTAATTTGATTGGCAAGCAAAATATCGGTAGCGTACGTGCGTGGCTTGGAGTGACAGGATGTAAAATAAGATCTTCCTTTGGGATATTGACAGGTTCCCCTGCCACGCATCATTATGTGATTCTATACTTCCCACACTGTAGTTACACAGTCAGCAGTCTGTCCTTAATACTAATAAGTAGACAATATCTGTATAAAGATAGTGGAGTAAACTTGAAAGATTTCTTCATTCATTTCTATTGTTGCTCTGCTCTCCTTTGCTTCTTCTTCTGCTCTACCCTGGCTAACCTCCTCCGTTTCATTACACCTCAACTCAACTCACAAAACACGGATCTCTCTACATCCCATATACACATCACAACTATAACACATGGAAATACAACCATATAATATTTGTATCTCCCCTTTTTATTATGATAATTGAATCCAGCATCAAAATATCTATAAATACTTTGATTTAAACAATGTGCCTGTTGATCCCATAGATCTACATCAATATAGTTAGAGAATTATGTCATTATGATGAAAATAATAAAACGGACGTTATTTTTTATAAAGTATGCTGTAAGTAGTATGTGTAATATGTTATTTTAGTATTGACGGTGTTTTTTAGTGAAGCTTTCATGTAGCGAGTAGTTATATGTAACTATTCTATTAGTTAAAGTAATAAGTAAATCAGTTGATCCATGACAAGTCTTGTGAGTAAAGGAACGAGGAGGCTAACTAACATAATAATGTAGCTATGCAAGCTCTGCCCATCCCATTATCAATTTAAGCACACCATGGCGAATGCACTAAATCGGCTTTCCCTATCAGCTTACTCACTCAGCTAGACTTCACAGTAGTGTTTTGTTGTTGAAATAATCAAAGCAGGACGTCCATTCTCATCCCATTACATTTTTACTATTGCTGCCTGCTACCTCACAGTAATTTTTTCAGTTACTTATAGAGTTACAACATCAATTGAATATAATGGACTAAATATAGTGGAGTCGAATCAAGTTCACGAAAGTTGAATTGAAGGGAAGACAGGAAAGAGACGATTACGAGATCGTGGGGCGAAAAAAATTGCATTTGTTAGGATAACTATGATTACCTCGAGAGAGAGAGAGAGAGAGAGAGGTATGTACAAATATGTTATGAATACTTTCCCAATCATCATGAAAGTAGTCGAATATAAAAGTGTAGTTAACAATGTAACTTTTCTGTTGAATGCTTTACATAATATCAGTACAGATACTATACGAAGGGGCAATTATGAATTTAATAATATTTATAAGGATATTATTTATGTCTATATATACATAAATAACCCAGCTTGTACTTTACGAGGATTGGCTAATGCATTGAAACATGTATCTAATATGTAACGAATAACGATAGGATACTAGATTGTAATGTATATCCACGTAAGTCACGTAAATAATTTGATAGGGAAAAAATGAGTATAGTAAGTAGTAATCAACTCTAAAAGCATTAGAGTGCTCATAACTTATTTAAATAGTAAAGGGGATTCAGTTGTTATTTACCTTAACAATGGGGATGATGTTTGAAATGAAACCACATGAAATTCAATAGGGAAGAATGAGATTTTATATGGAGAAATGTTGGACAGATCTGAACCGTAGGAGGCTAGAGTGAGATCATTTCAATTCTCCTCATTTTATATCACAAACAGGAAAGTTAAATGGTTAAATGCTAAATAAAGTAAGGAATGGTGAAGAGATAATCGGATTACCCCACTAATCCATGTAGAATGTATGTGAAGGGAGTTTAGGACACATAGAATGTGGTAGTAGTATAGTAGTCTTCTTATGTAATGCAATCTAACTAAGTAGATATAGAGCGGCTTCTCATCTGTATTTATACGTGCAATATAATCAAAATCAAGGCATGGTTAGTCGGAATTGTGATGGAGTGGTGAAAGAGATAGCCGCCCAGCTTGATGGCTAGGCAATTTGTAATAAATGAAATCAACTCGCTTGAAAGAATTAAAGGTGGTGCATTACATGTGGAGGTTTGTACTTTTATAAAAGCACAACTTTGCTAGCTATGTGGCTAGCAGCAGTCTGGAGTACACAGTCAACTGCTGTAGGTATGTAAAGAATGAGACTCTGCTAGAGTAGACACTACTACTTACTAAGTTACTACTACTGGTAAGACTAGTGAGTTAAGTTAGCAAGCAGAGGCAGGGAAGAGAAAAAGTAATAAGGGGATGCTTAAGAGAGAGAGAGAGAGGATTAGAGGATTGCATGGGTAGGATTGAACAAAAAGATGAGGTGACATAAGGACATCATAAGACATATTGTGGAGTTTAGTGGTTGGTTGACAGTTGATTAGATGAGGAAGAGGAGGAAGGGTCTAGCATTGAACAATAATGCACAGGTAGGAGCAAATGATGACAGGGAAGGAAAAAAATCCTAAAACTCAAATCTCTTATCCTCCTCTGTGTGTGAATCAACTTTCTGTACATTTTATATGTTCGCATAGCTAATTTTCAGATAGCTAAATGTATAATAATAATGCAAAGCTATTTTCTGTCAGGTACTAAATAGTTAGAGTCTGTGCATTGGATTATGTCTGTTATCTGAATAGTACGTAGCTATTTGTAGTTGGAATATATTCCATTGTTAATGTTAGCTAATGCATGTTAAGAGGAGTACCTAAAGTAATAAGCTTCAAGTTCACACACATAGACACACATATAATATATATAATAATATTAAATATCAGTGAGGCAGGCCTTAGACAGAAGTGAATAGTTAGTAGTAAATGCACAATTCTTTATCGTATGCTCAATGTAAGGTAAAGATTATTTCTTGTATAGATTGAATCGACGATATGGGATAAGTACTACTAGATATTCAATCTATGTATGTACATAGTTACGTGCATTGCTCAAGCTAATAATAATATTTTTATAATGTTTTCTAGTTTCTTAGTTGAAATGAAGTACCTAAGTAGGTACATGCTACAGAGATACTAGATAATTGTGATTCTATGTATCTCTCTCTAACTCTACACACTATACACACTCTTTGCATTATTGTAAAATGTAAAGAGAAGAGAAAAATAAGAAGAGGGTTGTTTTAAGGCCAAGAAATAGTTTTGCATGCTTTGGGATTGTTATGTGTGATGTTGAGGGAGTTGTGATGTGAGTTCTCTGTTCTCTGTACGCCAAAGTCAAAAAAACTCTTCGGATAGATACATTATCTTATTTGTGTTGTTGGAGAAGAGTCTGGAGTTTAGGTTGAGAGAAGATTGAGGAATCAGAATCAGTAGTACAGTGCATTGCAGTGTTGTGCAGCAGGTGTTTAATTTTTTACTCACATGTGGGAGGCCTGATGTCATCATATATCATGCACGTACACCTGAGCAGAGGCGGGACGTAGGACGGGCCTTTAGCTTCACTCCTGACAACCTCCAATCCAAAGACTTCCATTGCCCACCATTCACTACAACGTTTACTATACCATGGACGCCTTCCTATGCTCTCCGAAGACACGGCAAATGCATTCACCTCCACAGATCCAGATGGCAGCCCCCTTGTCCTTTTCCATTTCTCGCCAACTTCTTCCGTTTCTCTGTCTCACCCTGTCTCAATCTCTCCGCAACTCAAACTCACTCAACTCAAACTCTTTTACTACACTACTACACTCTACTCTACTACTACATTACATTACAAGCACACAAAACAACTCTATTTTCCCCCCGACATTCTGCGCAGACATGCACGGACTCTTGCAGATTTTCTCATTCTGATTTTTGCACGTTTTATTTTACTATTTTCTGCTTTTCTTATATTTTTCTGGTTACTCACATTTAATTAGTAATTGTAATTTTTTGTAAGTACCAAGGGTGGCTAATAAAAATATTCACTTGTACTATTGTAGTTTTTGGCATACCTCAATCGACCTTGTTATTAGAATTATATTATACACATCAGGTACTTTGATCTAACTCCTTTCTTATGCAGAATCCATTCTTTGGCCATTAGCTATTCCATTGTACGCGTAACTTTAAGTATCTGTAAATCTGTAATCTCTATCTTCATCTTTCCCTCGAGATCATATTTTATCTTGGAGCTCCGCTAGTCATAACACCGCACTAGCATCTACTTACTACTATACTAGCACTTACATACTTTACCTATGATGACTACTTTCTTCTTATATATTCCCATACACCAAATACCATTCTGTGCCAATGTCAGAATGCCACTTAGGAAACCAAAGTGTTTTCCCTATGAAATATATTTCCTATCATTCTTAGGGTAATGTGATAATATTTGCTAATAGGTCAGCAGAAGAACCCTACATTTTCTGATTTATTTATTAGCTTTTTTTCACTTTGTTGACTTATTAGTACAGATTGGAAAGACTTAACAAATAGTCTACACAAATCAATGTTGATTGCTGACAGTTAGCATAATTTGTCTCTGTAAAGAAACAAAAGTGTTAGATGATTCATTGCCATTGTACTTACATTTGCTGTTTCTGGAAAGAATTATATAACTGCTCCTAATAAATACTAT
>JABASI010001275.1:0-26487 GCA_019776505.1 Tomocerus nigrus
ACGGACGGACGGACGGACAGACAGACAGATACAGCGAAAGCATACAGAGCAACTGCGTTACTCTGAATAAGTAATGATGTAAATTACGTCTGTAAAATCATATTACATACTTTCCCAGTAAAGTAAACCGTAATCTCTTAGTTCTTTTTCAGTGTAGTAAACCAATTATAGAAAAGGGGCCTGCATTTCTACGCTACAAATACGTCTGTTTACCCATTAAGGTTTCTCTACAATCTTGTTTTCACTTTCTTACAACAAAGCTTAGAGAGTCTTAACTTATTGTTAGGAGAAAAAGATGTAAGAAGGGCCAACAAAGAAGCCAGCGATGTTCTCCACGACACGTGCACGGCGCGTGTCTTACAACAATAATGCGAATATTATGAAAAACCTGGAAGAGTGGAAGGTGTGTGTAATGTTTTAGTTTTATATGTATGGTAGCCAACATTTATAAACAGGCCACATGTATGTATGAACGAATGTCTCAGTCGGCTCACTCACAATCAGCTCAGGGAAACTAAACTAGCCAAGAAAATAGACTTACACACCATAATATATCTTCACTGATAGACATAGGCAAAGTAGTGCAGAAAAAAAGGAAGGAACTATGACCAAGACTCCAAATCTCATTCCCTCCTACGTATTATTATGGAAGATTTAGTCTATATAATATATAGGTATAACACTATTATAATGTGAACTGAAGCTTAACTCAAGGAGAATCCCTCTCACATTCAAAGTAGACTAACACAGTTGCGACCAATGAACCTGTCCAGTTAAATACATACACCAAACCGTTATTAGGCATTATGGAGTGGGATCTGAGCAAAAACTAAGTATACGTATCTAAGTATAATCATCGTCAGAAATATTGCACTTCGACCAGAGTCATATTATAATACACTGGGACATAGTGAAAGCAGGTAGATAGTTTCTAGCAGGAACAGAAGTATATCTGTGGATGTGTCTCTCACTATCATCCTCTCACGTGAAAAGCATTGTAGTTTCGTAGAGGAGGATTCCACTTGTACATCAGAATTCAGATGCTTAGCTCCTACATCTGCATCATTTCGTGATGATAATCATTGAAGAGCATGCCATCCTATCCGACTCTCCTTCTCTATGCATTAGACAAAACTCTCTTTAATCATTTAGGTATATCATAATAGAAATACGCTCCTCTAGTCTTATGGCATGTTAACTACAAGTAGTTATAGAAGAGCACTCTCAAATATAATGGACGTGTAAAGCTAAGCTTTTACTCTCACGCCTGATTCTCATTCCTCCAACTCTTGCTCTCAATGTTACAAACAGATATGTAGCTCCACGCTACACTGCACTGTATTACCCTTCCTATTTACTCTTTCCAATGCAAATAGTAGAAACCAGAGAAATATACGTCCAAGCCTTGAACTTAATTTCCTCTTTCCCTTCAGTCCCACCATTTTGTTTTCTAATACCTTCCAGGTATTTCGCTCACTGTGACCAATTCTACCGGAAAATGTCACATTTAATCTTTGCACTGAGCTAAAGAAAAATACTTTTATAGGATGCTATTTCAAGATCAAGCTAGCAAGGTACTTCCATATACAAACATACAGTCATTTCCTGATTAATATTGAGCATATTGACACGTTGATGCATGCACGCTTTGTATTTATTTATTTATTGGTTCTAGGCTTCCGCCATTTCATTGGCCCTGGCCGCATTAATGAATAAGTTCTAGTTCTGGGCACTATTAAGTATAATAGTCCCATAGTTCAATATTTAGGTGGATAGAACGTATTTGATAATTAACAAAATATCAATGGTATTTTTTATATCAGAACACACCGATGTTATGTTACTTCCTCCTCCTTCAATACAGAATAATACCCGTCTGCGTGTATGCATCATGTTTTGAAAAAACTCATTAATTTATAATTCGAACAATAGTTAATAATGGCACAATCTTAGCAATTCAAGGTCTCACAGATGTAGTCTTTGTTTAGTGGTGAGTTGTCGCATGTAAATATTTTTTGAGAGAAAATTGATTAGGACAACTTTGCCACGTGTCAGAAATGACAATAGAGGTTCACATTTTGATACGGCCATGCTTTAGCTACTACATAAGCCTCTCTTTGTCCTTTCAAAGGTTGGTTAACAACAGAGAGTTTCAATGTTTACAGAATGCTAAGGGTTTTATCATCAAAAATACAAAAAGAAAGTCAGTATTAGCTTGCATGATGAACTATTGACTTTAGACGATCATGAATTTCCCGATTGACGTCTTTTATATTTACCTGCGTAGGTATGCACATGGAAAGATACAAACTATACATTATATGCATAACAGATTCTTTCTCACAAAAAGCTTCCTTCATACATTGCATTGTGATATGAACATACTCGACAGTAAAGACCACAACTTCCTTTCTGTAATCGAAGTCTACTGTGTGTTGTTACTCAGATTGAAAGAAAGCAATGCTGCTCGGGTACTAAATGCATTACTTGCAATATTTGCCATAGTGCACAACAGAACTATTAAATTATAGTCCTTTCGAGACTGAAACTTCTAGGCTACATATAGTAAATTTTGAAGGAGAAGCAGGAGCCATAAGTAGAAAAGTCTTTCTCTCGTCTCTATTGAGGCGTACAGTGTGAGTGCATTCTTTAGTTTGACACAATAAAAAGCCCGGTGAAATTTTTGAGAGTTAGTTGAAGGAGCGGACTCTGTAGTACATTCCAGCACGCGAACAGAAAAGAATATGGATTTCCAATAGCCATACATATAGTATTGTTCCCATCACAAGGAGAACTACCTACCATTATTTTCCATTTTCTTTAGTAGAACAAGTACGGAAAAGTCATTCATTCTCTCTTACAGAAACCATAAGCCAATATATATTGAGAATGATCATATGTATTGCAAACACACACACACATACACACACTGCACTGGCTGGTGGCTACAACCACAGACGAAAAATGAAAGCTGGCTAAACTAAACGGGGAGCAGGGGGTCATAACTTTTAGCTTTGCAGTTTGAGATATGACTTGGAGCATAAGTACCTACATACATACATTCAATACATGCTCGCACAAAATAACAACAAATACTACTCTCCAATCTCCTAGCTTCCTATTCTGCTTTCACTTCCCTTTCTCTCAAGTAGCGCATTCTACTCAACGTACTTAACTTACGAGATTCTAGTTCGTCTACAATAAAAGATACTTCTCCTTACTCACATTACAAAATAGCTACTCTGCTATATACCATTGCAACCTAATGATATTTCATATAAATATTTTAGTATACTTACTTTTCATCTCAATACAACTAAATATAAAACATTACTATTTACTTACATTCAAAATATTGTACTATTCCTATTTATTATAATATTATACTTTACTAACTTTGTGAATTTTCTACGCACTTTTTTTTTCAGAATATACTAAATATCTAGTCATAACATAACAAGCACACCAGTTTTTCTATTTTCGTATATGGAGTTTAAAATGAATGGCAAACCGTTGCAGAAAGCTCGCTCTTGTGTTGAGTACCCTGTAACTAACATCATGAATTAGATTCATGGAGATAGAAATGAAATATCTACGTAATAACGGACAGAATTTGTGATTCTATAAGCTCAGTAGTGGGCGACCTTAAACGTAATTGCTTATATCACGGCTATATCAACGGAGCTATTAAGTTTACATATACTATAGGTATAGCATAACTCTACATGGTATAAGGTATACAGTATTAAACAAGATTATGATGTTTATCCATAAATACTTGAATACATAGTAAATATCCTATCCTTATTCTTAGGTATGTCAATACACATACATATAGTTACGGTAGTGGGCATTGAAGCACTCATTTTAAGTACCTACCTATATAGTTTCAGGTGATTTATTAAATCATGTGTTATCTAGGCAGTCGATATACACAAGCGGTTACAAATACTCATAGATCATTTTAATGGCACTATATAGGTATATTGTGATCTCATAAAATCTGTCCCTATATTACTCATCAAACTATAAAATTCCTTTTGATTCATATCCAAAATTGCTTAATTGACAGTGAACTTATCTGGGAAAATACGTACATTATGTCTCGGTCCACTATTAAAATATTCCTCTGAACAGTAAATAATAATGCAGCATTTAATGCTCCGTACATTTGACTGTCCTTTGTTTCCCTGTAACATAGTACCTACTACGCAACTACGACGCATCAACCAAAACAATTAGATGATAAAAGCCATATAGAAAATTGTAGAAATACTTGGCTAAGTCGTGTACAGGCCCACGGGAAGAAATAGCTCTGGGAAAAAGCGAGGAGTTACACAGGAAAAATAAGTAAATAGTTCTAGTTCTAAGATGCGGATAAAAGTAGAGAGGAAGCCTTATACATATGTATTACTGCAACTGCAACGCTGTTCTGCCAATCTGTTGTTGGAATGCTGGCATAAAAAATTCACCGGGCTCCGTAAAGTACGTATACGTAGCGTAGCACGAGAATATCATCATTCATGTTTATGATTTTTATTCTTGTAATTCTAGACACGCTTCAAGCATTTTCATGATTTCACAATTCCAGTTCACGTAACTTTGGTTTCTTTGGTTTTTCTACGGATTTATCATCTGCTAGACGTCATATCATATTGTACATGTTGTCTTAACAAACTCATTGACTAATGTATGCATCAACAACGCTATTTTCTAGACCTTAGTATACTTATTTCTATTTACATAGAATAATATGTACCTAGGTGTGTATTTAATATCCAAGATACTCTGATAGGTATAAGAAATTCACATGCAAATACCATAGTACAGTGTAGGGTATATTATTATGTTATCCCTTCAGTAATCCGTGCCTTGAACTTTCACATATTCTGCATGAGTAGGACAAAGAAAGAGCAGACAGTAATATCCAGTAAAATGGTAAATGCGAAGGACTTGATGATCCAACGGCTGTCAGGTTACAATGTACACTACTACTACATAGACATATTACATTATTCCGCATGATATCTGGGAGTAGATAGCGAAACACAATGCAATGCGCCCTTTGGCCTTTTTCAGACTGGCCTGCTCATAGTCACCATAGCCTCTTAACTGGGAGGCAGAGAGGGCAAAGTACGATTTATAGGAAGTAATGGAAGGAGTAAGTAGTGACTCGGCTCTGCATGGCACGGCACTCCTAGTGATGGAAAAGAAAAGCAAAAATACAGAGGGGAAACTAAAGATATTATATAATAATAGTAATAATAATAATGAAAGGCTCTGGTGCAGAGAGGTGGAAGAAAAAAGAGAGAAGAAAACTAAAGCCCTGGCTCCACTCCTACCTAACTCAACCAGCATAAGCAAGAAACCGAAGCTATCAACCTATCTTTCCATATAATACGTTCGACTGATCGAAAATTGCGCTATTGAAGAGTCCTCTCTCTCTCTCTCTCCCTTCAGTTCTAGTTCAGAGCTCCTGGCATTGGCACACAAAAGTACAAAACAGAAAGATTCTAAGGCTTCCTATCATATCATTTCCTATCTGCACTTGTACAACAATCTTCTGCACATCACATACAGTCACTCAGTCCCACACAACTCTATCCATGCACTATTCGTCAGTCTATAGCCCCATCCTTTAGCTAGTACAATACATTCAAGAATAAGAAAGAGGAAGGAAGGAAAAGAAAATAGACTTTCCATATAACTTGTACATAAGTTTTCTTTTCTAAATACAGCAACAATACTAGCTTAAGCACGCACCAAAGAAAACCCGTCCATTTACAATCTACTTATTCTATAGCACTTATTTCTACGTCTACTACCATACTGATAATATTATCATCGTATCCGTGTGGTAACATCTGACGGCGATACTACTCACATCAACCAATATTAACTTTCCAACAAAATGTGAAAATACTAAGTAAAAGATACCTATGATAGAAAGAGTAATCGTTATAATAATAATAAAAGACTGTAGCAATAAAATCTAATTTTCCTTTATATCGAACCTGTAGTAAATGTTACTTTTCTCTCTCTCTCTTTTTCTCTGCGTATACATATGCTGAACATACGCAGTTCGTGAATGAAAGTCCCACCTTCTTCGTATTCTTTCTGCTATATACTATCTCTTTCTACAATGCTATTTTTGCCAAAGTAAAACTAATGTACATACACTAGTATGTTCATTCAAAGGGAAAAGAAAATAATACAAGACCATATGAAGACAATGGAAAAGAGTTATGTAGCTACTGTAACTACACAGAGAGATATCACTATCTTCTTAAGATGGACATACCTGATATATCGTAGTATAGCGTTATTCCCATATCTCAATTTCCGACGGAGAACTTAAATAAGATAACTTCTCTTGTCTGGTGTAAACATAAGAACCTATATACTATTCTGAACATTTGTATTATGGTTTGTCACCCAATATGTCTCTAAGGCTTATGACCGGTCATTCTATGATTAAGAATAGTGGAGCACTTAACTATTCTTTATATAAGTAAGCAACTAAATAATGTACACATTATACGTAAGTGCTACGGTTGACCAATTTTTTATTCATTACATAAAATGTAGCTCGTCAGAACTTAATCCTTCCCGGATAAATACACAAACAAATGGGAAAAAGATGTAACCTGAGCAGGGAACAGTAATAATGCTTTGTTATTGTATCACTAATGATTAAAAAACTGAAATTGTTAATGCTAGGAGCGTATTCGCTCCCACATTCTTAAAATATCGTCTTGTGTAAGATGTTTCTATGAACGTGGTTGCTATAAACTATTCGAACTTCAATTTTTTTGCTAAAGTCGGCTTAAATTGACAGACAGAAGGGAAATTGAAGGAACGGAGAGAAAGCTGGATGAAATAAACCAGCTTAGCCATTAGACAGTCGTAATAAGGAACATGAGCCTTTACAGTAATATGAGTCTGACTGACCGTTGCGTCTTTGCGCGTAGCTAATACCTAAGTAGTGGTATATAATAACTAGTAATCTGATGCGATTTTGTGATCATCCTCGTTATGCCTGTGCGGCTATATACCAGGAAAAAGTAATTGACTTCTAAAATATCGATATAAATAGTAATACTATTCCAGGCATGACGCAGTTGTGCAGTAACATAAACGACGTCAGCGATACAGAAGGACACATACTGGTATTTATAACCCTTGCGTTCATCTATATAAATATATATTATATAGTTATATATATATGAAGAGTAGAGAAACGTATATACATAGAGCTAATATAGCGTAGAAGACTTAAGCACTGTGCACTCACTGGTGAATTAGTAGGTACTTGTTGGATAGTAGTGTGGCGCAATAGAGAATGAAGAAAAAAGTATGTTGAGGAAGCTAAATAAAAAGGCTGGGAAGTAAATAGATAGAAAGACTGACGGAGAAAGGAGAGAAAGAAAGCGTGAAAGGACTTACTAGTACATACTAAGAGGAAGAGAGCAAGCACTGCCGTAAGACTTTCGGAAAAGCAAAATTACATTCTGGTTTTGAACGAAAAAGCGATAACACATTTTGGCCACTCCGCTAAACGTGACTGCGACTTTAAATGAAGCTATTCGACAAACCTCTATTTACCAAAAGTCATATCTCTTTATCTTCCCGTCTCTTTCGCCTTTCTCTATTAGCTTTCTCTCTGTCTATAGTTTTGGAGGAGAGCTGCGTCTTATCTACATTAATATAGCTAATAGTCTCTACTGCCAATGAGTCGCATTTACTTTAGATTAACTTTCTTCCTGCTACTTAAATATGTATGCCTTTTGTTAGTCTTGCCTTGGTGTGCATGTAGAAAAAGCAAAGACAATACATAAACATTATATTTGTGCAGGGAGCTGCAAAGAAGTCGTATATAATTAACTTATATTTAATAATAGGTATCTGTACTCATAATTCGTAAGTGTACGTTCACTTAATTGGCCCATTACATCTCATAAGTCATAACGCGATACTTGCATCTGATGATGCAATACTTTTAAAAAGTCTGCAAATGAATTGCTACGTGCTACCTATTTAGTAATTAACATTTTCTTTGAGAAACTCATTTGTAAAAGTGAAACTTCTTTAGGATGTAATATAGACGTTTACTTTGGAGCAAGAGTAAACGCCCAACTTTTTTCTTCTACAAGAAAAGGTCACTTTATTTTCTTTTAAAGCAGTGAAAGTTTAGAGAGAGAATCTTTTCATGAATGTACATAATAAGGAAGAAAAGTATGTTGACTTTCAAGTCTGAGGATTTATTAACATGTCTTAAAGTATAGACATCTTTTCCTAGACTCCATTCCATATTGTTTACAAACGGAAAGTAGACTACCAGCAAACATGTTGCAAAATTTCCCAACTAATATTTCCCAGAGAGCAGTCACAGTAAATATACATACGTAAATATAGCTATATAGCTTCTTTTACTTCCAGCCTTCAAGTACTTACACACAACGCATTCCAAATTCCCATATTACTAGCTAAATCCAAACACATTTTCCTGTCCCTTTGGGAATCATCCGACATTTTAAGCATTACGAGAAATCTTGCATAACTTTAAAAGTTTATTGCATAGAGTAAAAGCGTAGTAGTCTGCAAACGCATGTAGCCTTTACTATTTTTAGGAAACATCGGAAACAAATCTAGACTAATATATAAAGTTAGGCACGAGCCTACACATACAGAATTGCTAAGTGTGTACATAGAAAACAAAGAGTCAAACTTTTCCTCCCAGTAGTGTTTAGAGAAGTGAAGTAAATAATATAATAAGCTATCATCCTACTACATGCAATAAAATGAACTGCCTCCTCCTCACTGGCACTAGTCACAAGGTAAATACAAGACGTTTGACCACCAAAACCTTTATAAAGCAGGTGTGTGCAAAGCGAAGCATGCACAAAGAGCATTTTCATTACAATCCTTCCCAGAAATAAATCATGATTACTTTTCATCCTGCAGCTTCTTCATCTGATCCCTGCCTACAGTTTCCTACCTTTATTTTCCAAAATTCCCCTTTCTTTCTCCGTCTGCCTGCCATTTCTTATAATAAAGAGCAGTTCTGGTCCTTTCATTTCATATCCGTTCTTGACTTGACTTGACTACAGTCGACTTCACTTTCCACAGCCTACAAAACTACACTGACAATGAGATCCAAGTCAAACCAAGTGAGCACAAGCCTTGCATTGCCTTCCCTTGCTTCAAGGAAGAAAGGCATTCGTTTTCCAAACGTATAGCAAGAGAAAATATATTGAGACGGAAAATAGAAAGAACAGAGTCTGTCTTGTCTCCTGGTGTCACCTTCTCCGTCAGTTTTTTCCTACTCCACATATTGCATTGCACTGTGTAGATAGAAAATAGATATTTTCCCTTTCCCTTAAGGCCCTTGTCACAGTCACAGCAAGATTTCAGCAACTCTGGCAATCTCATCTATTTATATTCATTTGATTGACAACTTTATGTTGCGAGACTCGAGTCTTTTTTTCTATTATCTCTTTGTTCAATAGCACTACTACTACTCCCACGTCAAGCAACAGACATTAACAATACAATATCCTACGAACCTGCAATATCACTATTAATTTCATGATGAGAAACGTAACAAAAATACACAATGAAGTCTCAACGATTCAATACTGTCACCATTTTCCTTTTGCCAGAGACTTATAGACCTTAACTACAGTATCTGTACAATGAACACTTTCTCCGGTGACTCTTCTTCTATTTACTATGCTATTTATGATTACTTACTACGATTCTTTGCCATTTCTGAACATTTAATGCTGAGGCCTTAGAGCAAGAACCATGCTACACGTCATTCTAACTATTCTACAATAACAAAGTTCTAAATAACTATCACAAAATGGAATGGAGAAAGTAGAAAATTACTTGATATATCTGTACAAATGTATATATAGCTACTTACAAATACTAGAACTATAGAAAATTTCATGAGCGACGTGCAATCCTTCTAATTTTAGGCATGAGATAGCATTGTGCATATCTTCAAGCTGTTTTCTTTTTGTCAAGAGAAAAGAAAACGACTCTTTGACTTGAAGAGAAGTGAGAGCCTTTCTTTCCCATCCTTCCCTGTCTACATTCAAATGCCAAGCACATAATTAAAATGCTAATTGTCAACCAGGAGCTAACATCCATCCGTTTGCAGACTAATTTCCCTCATTTTCCTGACTTGTTTGACGTTTACTGTCCCCTCTTTAGCTTCAGTTCATCCTCCTCGCCATGCTCCTTCATCCAATCATCTACATTTCAATTCCAATATATGAAGTCACTATTGTGTGTCACTTAGGTATATCTAGGTACTCACTTATATAGTACATATAATTAATTCAAACGTAGGTATATATACATATCGAAAAACCTTTGCTATTTACATGTGTAACTTTAAAAGCATATTCTCTTTAACTTTTGTATATGATATGAATGTGTCTTAGGTATGGTACATGATACCTACCAGCAATGTTTTACAATATTAATTGCTGAAACGTATATAACGGTGTCATGTAAGCTCCACGGATTAGGTATTGTTTGAAGTTACTTTCCAACACAACAAACTTCACTTTAGTAATGTCTTTTGTCTTCTGCTGAATTGCCTTTCTCGCACATAATTTTCACCATAGTTTATAGAAGTTGCAAATGCATTTGCTTACGGTTTCCTTTCCTTTGTTTAGATTTCAGCCAAAGGTTGCAATTGTTTAGTGAATGCATCTGCGGAGTATTAGCATTATAAATCACTCACCGTGCTAATTACTTACGTAGTGTTGTGACATTTTTTGAAACAGGAACAACAGTTCTACAATTCTAAATGTCCCTCAGAAATGACCTAACTATCGCACCAACTTTTTCCGCAAACTACTATTCATTTCTATGACCTCATTAATGTAAATAATTAGAATATTAAAATGTAATGTTATTATGTTTACTGGGCTGATAATTAAATAAATACTCGAAATAATTTAATTTCATGTAATTTTTAATTGATCAATGTTTATATACCTTAATTAGGATCCATGCCAGATAAAGTCTTTTAAAAGTACAACTTGTGGTGTTATATGAATTTTAGTGTTCGGGGATTTGGGATTTTATGTATCAAGTTATCATGTGTTAAATGCAGTGTTCGACCCTACCGGACACAGTAGTGCTGCATATGCGGCATTTTCTTTGTTCTTGCACAACAAACGTTTACACTCTTGATTTATTGTGGAGAAAGCAGGTCAAAGCTAAATTATTTGATCATCGAAGCAAAGGAAGAGTAACATTGGGCGCTTCCACGTACATTTGTGCTATAATGTGAGACTGATTGTGAGTAGAAGCGTAGTGGCATCAGTAAATACATACAAATTGTCCTCCCCTCCATTAGAACGTAGAGATTTAAAACACCTACTTGGTATTTACTATGAGCATTACTGTTGATACGGACTAAGAAGAGGAGCAGAGCAGGGAAGAGACGTAGTGATATTTGCCTTGCTTGTAATGGAATTGTAACGGGAACCCTGAGACTCATACAATTTCGACTGTCTGTCACAAGTTAACTGAACTGATTGTGTTGTGTGTGCCAGAGAGAAATTACATTACACACTCTATCCACTGCCGACTCGACTAGCACACTCCAAACTCCGAACAGTCACAGATAAGATACACATACACACACCTATACCTACCTACACAGTGTGCAGAGCATTATAGAGTTGTTTCCTCCAGTTCCGTTAGTTATGTCGACTATAGCATGACACGGGATCTCTTTGGCCTTGCAATTCCCACAAACCAAACCAAAAGTTAAGTTAGATACACCACTTCTGTAGTGGAATAGCTAGAAAGCAGTAGAGACAGATAGAGATAGAGAGAAAGGGAAAAGGAGAAAGAGAGAGAGAGAGAGAGCAGTCAACTGTCTGTACATAGTTTCCTTTGTGCATTACCTTAGTGGGTTTAACTGTTTAACCACACAACAGCTTGTTTTCCTTTCGACGTATTCGTACACACACTTAACTTAAGTTACGCAAAGTAACTTTCCTCCTCTGCCTTCCTTTGCTTAACAGATAGTCAAGTCATGCTGGAGTTGGAATATGATTTGTTGCGAAATCAAAATCGAAACAAGAGTGCGAGTGGCTGGTGCTAGACCCCCTGAGTGCAACTTTAATTTTCGGCTCTTTTGAACACTTCTAAACTGGAATAAAACACATTAGCATCGGATGGGGTAAAGGGAAAGCAAAGGATCAACTCAAAGCTGACTGTGTGAGTGAACTGAATCTCTCCGCAATATGCCACACTAAATTCTCAATCTCTGTGAACATTGCCTACCAATGCTAAGTGAAAGTCTGTTCACTTTCCTCTCATCATCACCATCACGGAGCGAGCCTATCTGCCGACTCGAGACTACCACCATTCATTTTATTTCGATACAAATTGCACACAAAAGCATGTCATTTCTCCCAGCTTAACATAATATCTACTAAAGCTTTATGCAATCAAATTCAACGAAAGAATTAATATCCTCGTTCCTTCACAAACGATTATAGTTTCCACTTCCTATTACCCAACACACCATGGCTCCTCACACGCGTCCGTACCAATTTATAACCAACACAATACGTGAGAAATAATCATGGTTCCTATGAGCTTTTGGACTCCTGCTATTCTACTGACTTTCCCACCAGAGCAAACAAACATTTATTTGATCTCACTCAATGCTTTCACAATTTACACAGCTAACAGATTTATGTTAATGTTCTTTCCATTTCATCATTATTTGCATCTTAGTTTCCTACTCAAACTTTGATTGATAACTCCTTTTAATCTCTACTGGAAATGAATGTAACTTACGTAAGTATGCACACTGCCCACCTAGCTTAAATTTTGCCATACACATATCCATTAATTCCACAAAATTTCATTCGTATATTTTCATAGATTGGATTTTCATATATTTTTAATAAGAATAGATGAGCAAATATTTTCACAGTTAAAACGTGATTTACCGCATCAATATAATTATTTGTGCATAATTGCCATCTCCCTACAACATTGCTTTTTCATTTACTTCATTTATATTCATCTGCTGAAGTATACGTAATTAAATTATCTTGCTTCACAAATTTATCACAGGTCAATTCAGTAATATATTTTTTGGAAAACTGAATTATAACAATCATATTTAGGTATTTGCATTTTGGATACTACAGATATTATGAAGCATTTGAACGATATGCAATGTGCGCTCCTTGGAAGGTATGATCATGTAGTCACACAAGGCACGTTTCGAGATTTGATCAACAGAAATATTAATGACATTGCGATGTTAATAATGTATAACTTACAAATTCGTTTAACAACCAGCCGCTCTAGTAACATACTAAGGAGTAGCTCTGCTTAGAACAATTTCTCTGTGTGAGATGTGAAGAATCTATTAGTTTAATGTATGGAAGATTTCAATTTAGCATTAGCCAAGATGGTAATGCCCTATGCACCCAAGCGAACTATTTTGAGTTCAGGGAAAACGTTTTTTAAACTGGGGTTTTCTCCATAGGTATAGTATGTTTACTTTATATCTATTTTATAGAGAAAGTTTCTGTAAAGAGAGAGAGAGAGAGAGAGAGAGAGGGAAGAAAAGAGTACATTGAATTCAGATAGATATGTTTTGACGCAGAAAACAGGGCTCCTTTCAATGGTAAACACAAAGGAAAGCGTGCTTCCTTTATTTGGCCTAATGCGATTTCTTTAGTTTGCACAGCTACGGGTCGGAGTAATAGTAGTAGTCATCCATAACATGGAGAAGTACATGAGATCTAAGCCTTATTATCTAAGCTCACCACTACAGCTCCCGACTCCTATGTTCTATGTATGTAGTTTATGTGCTGGAAGCTTTGCATTATTCAATCCACTTGAATTGACTTGACTCTGCTTTAGGAAACTTTCCAAATGGAGAAACAACAAGAAAATGAAGCTTTTCTCCTTGTTGGCCTCGTGTTGAATGTAGCTAAAACTCAGACAATACAAAATACTACAACTGCATATACAGTTGAGTTCATTGCAACTCCAGCCAGAGAGAGACTCGCCATGGCATGAGAGGCCATCATGCAGGAAAGATAGAGAGAGAGAGCAGTCTACTTAAAGGCGAGTCAAATAAGGAAGATCAAGGGGCTAATGAAAACCATAGTAGGGATGTAGTACATACGTATACATGTGAGTAGGAGAAAATGCAATGCTCCATATAATAATATGTGTGTGGAGTAAGTAAGTATATGTAGGGATAGAGATAACTCTGCATGTGCAGACATTGTACATTATAGATACTGCGTGGAATTCCTTGACTTTCTCTCTGCTCTGTTTGGCCTGGATGGGTAAGCAGGGCTTTCTCTTTCTACCTTCCAACATACTTCTGTCATGGAGAAAGAAGAAAGGAAACTTTTCTCTCTAAAAGTAAGACTCACTTAAACATGTTGATTCCCGTGACTATGTTAATGCTAAAGAATAGAGAGGAGTAGCGTAGTAGCCGCCCGCTTTTCTACCTACACAACATCCACTCACTCACAATGACCTTTTAACCCAACTACAAACAATGCACAACCATAGACTAATGTGAGTAACTGCTATACTAACAATGCAGACTTACATGCATATCTAGTTCAATTCCGCTCAGCTCACTACCCATTCCTAAATTTACCTTTCTCTGATATCTCCTTTCCCTCTCTCCTATGACACTGGCATTAGTTGTTCAAGAAAGGGAAGAAGAGGTAAGGTAGCCATGTATGCAATGCAGCTATTCAGGACTATCGATTCCTTCCCTGTGTGTACCTAGGTAGTCCCTTTATATATTATAAAGAGTACAGAGAGGCTGAGAGAGAGAAAACTAGGTAGCTATGATGGCTACCTACAACTACCTACGTACCTATGTTATGTATGTAGGTAGTTCTAGTTTTACGTAAGGTACGAGTACACACAACGAACCGTTTCTTCTTCAAACATTCTTCAAAACTTCTTTTACTCGTCTCGACTTGGTTGAGTTGACTTAGTTGACTCAGCCACCCTGCTTTGCTTTCTCTTGGCTTCTTTTCCTTCTTTTCTCTAAACTCTTAAAGCCCAGACAGAAAATTCATTCCTCTTTTGTCATTACACTTTCTTTGCCACTATCCTCAAAGCTTAATTTTTAAAATAGGGCTTCTTCATAAGCCTTTCTACTTTTCTTTCATCAGAATAGTAGTAGAGGTATGTATGGAAGCCAAAACCAAGAGGAGGAGAAGAAGAAGAAGGCAAGGCACATAGCCAAGAGCTCTAGGTGGCTGGGTAACTCTATCATTTCCTATTCACTCATCTATGGACCATTGTGTCTACAGGTATTCTAAATATAACAGAAAAAGGTACACTGCGCAAAAGGCGAGACTTGAGAACAAGAAGAAAAAGTATTAAAGCCTATCTACATTTTTTGCATATCTTTCCCGTCTACGTCAAGCCCATGGATTATGAGTGAAAGAAAAGGCAGATTTCTTCCTTGTTTGTTCTGAATTAAAAGATGCTCCGTTGAGTATCGTTGAGATACAGGATACAAATATCTAATACACTCCTTGCCGCCCTAACTCTCTTTACCAGGCTAAATATACCATCAGAATTTTAATGTTCCTTAAGTAGCGAAGGCCAAAGTTTTATAACGGCTTCTCCACACTAACTAAGACGCAATCTCTTTCTCTGGGCACAGGTAATGTTTACATTCAGTGATACTACTACTACACGTAAGCTTGCAGGGAGAGAGAGACACACACACACTACTAGTTAACTACTATAATATTTTACTATCACTAGTCGCCTACTGAGACATAGAGATACATAGTTAGTTAGTACTAGAGACATCAACTGAGATACTTATTATTTAAGAATTTATTTATATCTTCCAGAGGTGGAATCGACTCTCTAAACTGACGATGACTTCCAAGTCCCCAATTCAACTTGACAATCAACGGAAAACGTTGCTGGCTACACGACTCCCTTTTGCCTTCTCTTTTTAAAGTACCTCACTAGAGTACTTACTGCACAGGTAGTTTTCTTCTTTACTAACTTTGTCAGGTTATTAGTTAGATGAGGAGAAGCGCCCATCTTCCTTCAACTCAACTTATTATCCATCATGACTCTGTCCCTTGTGTCTCTCCTCCACTTTTATACATTATTATTCCAAGTTAAAAGTCAAGACGAAACTAAGAGTTAGCTTAACTTCTAAACTCAAACTCTGCTCCATGAACAAAGAGAAAAAGTGGAGCAGATAGACAGTGAATGAGTGCAAGGAAACCATGCCTTTCAAAGTCAACTCAACCTGAGCAAACTCAAGTCACAATGTAATTCATACAGCAACTTACCCAACTTCCTCCTTTAAAACACCCTACTATCAACTACACACTACATACATACATAAAAATAGACATACATACATACATAAAAACAGCCTACCATAGCTAACGTAATAATCCTCCGCGCTATAACGATCAGCTTTACTATTTAGGACAATGAAACAACTTCTTTACTCTTCGGCCTTCCTTTTAACTAATGTATGTACATAAGAAGATCACTAAAGAACTATACAGAGATGTAATTTTAACTTTAGACTTTAATATAAATGTACCTTATGTACTTGAATGCATATGTAGCATATTATAATGTGCATATAACAATATAAAAGCAAGGTAGACACTTATTTAGCTCTAATGCAGTCGTAGTAGATGTATGTATAACTTTTGTTCCTTTTTAATAGAGATGCGATGCTTTATTCAAGAGAATTTTCTGTTGTCACTGTAAAATGAGAATCTCCATTTACGATGGGTACACAATTGAGAGAGAGAGAGAGGACCATCACATCAGTTCAGCCTCATCTCCCTTGCCATGCTATTGTAGAGGAGGCTTGGAGAATTGATGCTCACTCACTCAGACTCCTTCCATCGCATCACTCATTCATTAATCTAGTCTAGTGAGAGAGTGTTACGCTAACGTCTTCTGTATTGTTGACTGTCTCATCTCATTTCTTGACTTCCCTTGACTTCCCTTCTTCCTTGTCTCATCTTTTATCTTCAGGCAACTTATTCTGCAATCTTCAAGATGAATACATACTCTGAATAGGGAGCTACCTACTTTAGACTTTCTACAATCCGTCATCTCCCCAAACAGTTATCTCCTTCCTCCATTCGACTGTGAAATGCATCATCTGCCAAACTTGTGTATTTTAAATACCTACCTGCCTATACATGCATTTAATATATTAGTTATAGATCCACGACTATAAGCAGGTGACTCCTAAATCACTTTTCACTAAGACAGACAAGACACTGACTCAAATCTTCCAAATATAATTAATTGTTTGGCAGGAGCAGCTAAGTGTACTCAATTCTGTCCTAACTGTCCAACCCTTTCAAAAGTTATACACAGATGACAATGAATGACTTTTCTTTTCACTCACTCTTTTACCAACTATTCATTCTAAACAGCCAGCACCAACAGCCTAGCCTCTGTCTCTTACGTTATTCCATTTCAACAAACAACTTTCTTCTCTCCCTCATTCAAAGAAACAGCTAATTAGTTTCTAACAATATCAAAAACTCTCCTAGATCAAATTACAGATTGCCAACAGAAATATTTATTCATTTCATGATAATTTTCATTATCAACCCAAAGCTAATTAGTTTCTAACAATATCAAAAACTCTCCTAGATCAAATTACAGATTGCCAACAGAAATATTTATTCATTTCATGATAATTTTCATTATCAATCCATTCATGGCCCAATTCGTAATTATAATTATGGAGAGGAAAATGGCTGAGTTTTTGATTTATTACAACTGTCATTCATTACGTTGCGCAATTTACATATTGACAGATAACTGAAAAATTGCGTATTTTTTTCTAGACGAAAGATATCCATCTCATTATACAGTAAATATCTCAAGAATTGCTAAGCACTAGTACAAATGTGTAATATTTGACAATTGAGTGCATCTTATTGAATAGGCAGGCAAATAGCACAATCCTTCAATAGAGGAACAACTGTATTTTATTATACCTATGGATTGAATAAGAGAAATGTCAAAGCGTGCCAAGTAAAATAAAGTTGAATCGTTATTTTGCAAGAGATAGTCGTCGAATGAAGGAGAGGCAACTCTCACGAAGACATATTTTCAAAATGAAATGGAAAGGAAAGCAGTAGAGAGAGAGAGAGAGAGAGAGAATAGTATTGGGTTTTATGATGGAGTTAGCAAGCCATAGAATTTGAATGCATGAAAGCTATGACAAATGCTTGTTTGAATGACATATGTCTTGGGCTTAGATTAATGATGGTGCAGACAATGCGGGAGAACATCGAAGAGGAGTGTGAGTCGTGAACAGTGGCTAGGAGGAAGGAATTCTGGAGAAATGGAGTTGAGCCGAGGAGTGAAGGACGTGCAAGCTGAGAAATAATATAAGCCTCAACAGAATATTGTGCAAGTAACAATGCCATATACGACTGTATAATGATTTTGTCTCACTCTCCTTCTACCTATTTATACTTGATATTATGGTAATATTTCAACTTTCTTTTCACAGCCACTACACCACCAATGCGGTCCATGTTTTGACATCATAATGTAGATACTTAGACTAAAAGACACCGTCCTTGTCTTATGACATTTCCAATCGTTTTTTCAATTGCTTTCAAACTGTTTCTTTAACTACACAGCGATTTATGACTGAATCCCAATGAATTCTATTGCACATGGCATATGTATCAACCATATTAAATCTTTTCTCATCACTTTTTCCTATTACGTCCACTAAATCATTTTCTCACACGTAACCCGCCACTGCACTGCACTACTGCACCATAAATGACCAGATATATCGTAGCATAACCGTGCACCCAGTTCAACCGAGTTATTCCCAATCAATATATCTATAGCTGAAATAAAAGACAAATTTGTACTTGTGTCTGGTAGTATATAAATAACTTGGACTTCAGCTATCCAATGTTGACAGATTTTAGTAAAAATTAACATTTATTAATCTGCTATCGAATTCATTCGGATAGGCGATTACGAAAAGACGTTTATGCTCCAATACAAGTCTTGATTAGCAAAATATGATTTATTGATGGAAATGGTTACTTGTGCTACAAGTTACTTCACTATTTAAATAACAGTGGTCAGTAGTAATTTTCTTAAGTCTTAGTTATTTTTTTTTGATAGAGCACTGCACTGTAAAAATATTTGTATTGCACAGTTGAACTGGTCGCACGATTGGACTACTGCATATATGCATACATTAGCTTCTTTCCCTTTCCAACCAATCAATTTCATATGTATCTGTATCTACAACTGCTTATAAATATTATTATACATCATACCCTGTACCATACTAGCACTAACACTGTAATTTATTATGTAGCAAGAAATAAACCTAAAGCTATATATGCCTCCAGTTTATGCTACAATCCCTTAGCCACTGCTGCGTAAGTATTACAATACATGCACACCTGTAATTTATTACACGGTTGACGTTACATTAGCATTTTTTGTTTTTTACGACGCAGTACCTGTAACCGTGCAAAGATGGTGGTGAAGGATTAGTGACATTTCTCATTAATTTTTTAGCATGAAAATGAAGATCATTTAACAAAGCAATAAGAATGACATCCATTCGTGTAAGACTCACTGTCATTAATAATGCAGTACAGCAGCTTTACCTAATCAAGGATCAGTGCCCCAGCAATTAGGATTCGAACACATTATAACCGATTCGAACACATTCAAACCCTTCAAGCCAACAACCAAGCGAAATAAGCATAATATGAGTTTCGACACTATATACAGTATTATTGGCTGAATGAATTTATATCTGTACCTATACTTAATTTCCAGATAAATGCCTGGCAAGCCTTAATATATCAAAATTAGCATTGGAAAACAGTAAACAGTCATAAGCTTTTGAATAGATTTCGTTGCAAAAAGCTAGCAATTAATAATGGTTTAAAAAATGCGAAAGATAGCATTAGGCAGTAGTAAAGAAATTGTAACTTACAAAACATCTCGACTTGAATAGTAGTAGCGACGGGTTCACTCATATTGTTATTACTAGCTTGGCACGTGTATATGGCATGAAGGTCGCCCCTGCTCATCTTATCAACGACCATTTTATTTTGTACAGCTCCATCACCTGAAATGACTTTGTAGGTATCATCTACAAGTGATCCACCTCTCCACCATGTCACCTTCGGAGGAGGACGACCTGAACAAATAAAACAGGCAAATAAATTCAAATATGTGTACACAAACAATTGATAATCGATAATAAATTCATTTATTTAATTGCTCAGCGAGTTATATAAGTAAATTCTATATTATATAGCCAGTCCTAGAGGTCTGACTCTGACCTCACTGTAGTACTACTCAGCAACATTGTTTCCAAATAAACATATTAATTATTCATATTATGTACAAAGTCGAATATTCGATCTACATTCTCCAAGGAGTCTTTTAAAACGTCGTGTTTGAACACATGTGCTAAGTAATTGGGACAGACAAAGACATAGAGTATGAGAGAGCATTGGATACAAATTCAAACTACAAACCCCAAAACATTTTATTGTGTAGAGCGAAACGCTATTCACGATACCTATGATGTATCAGTTGTATGTATATGTTGTTTCAAGCATTGATTAGTTACTAGTAATGAGGAAGAAAGCCATGTTATTATTAATTCAAGTCTAAAAGTCCAAATCATCATTTTAATAACTAACCTCACAGCTGTAGTTATGTATTTGATGGAAAGTTTAATCTGATTAGATGTTACATTAGTAGTGCTACACTACAGAGCGTCCTGTCTACATTATAATTATATTTCACTAGAAATCTAAATGTTTACTCCTATGAAAATCTGTATAAATGTCTGTAGTATATTCATAGTTTATAATAATAACACATCAGACACATATAAGTAGATATTATTTCATTCTCTGAAAATAGACAGTAGTGTTAGTTGGGTAAAGCATTGCTCAAGTCTAAACTAGCTAAGTAATAAAGTAGTTTAAAGCTTGTAGCTACTTTACATTAGAGGGAAACTATGTGAGCGAGGTGTTTTAGCTCTGTGAAGTTTGAACCAGGAGGAAAACCACTGATGACTTCATTAATGATTAATATTGACGTGAGCTGGCGTCAGCTTTTCTATTCAATCAGAGTCAATTAATATTCATGGCTAACCTCTTTTCTCCTCATGTATGTGTGTAATATGTGCGTGCCAGAAGAGCTATTCATATTCTCAATCCATGTCACGTCATACTAATATAAAACATTTCTCTGCCTTGGCTTCCTCTGATTATACAAGAGTCATTACACGTCTACGTATTATATGATGTAAAAGCGAGGTGTTTCCATAAATTCCAGCTCTCTCTCTCTTTCTATCTATATTTGTCTCATTAAGGCTAATGCATAGGAATCGGAGAAATTGAAATTGCGAGTACATACGTACTACACTACACTAGACAATTTCTAATCAGCTAGCAGCTTCTCCTCTTCTCGGTATTGTTATTAATTAACCTAGCCTCATCCTAGCATTCCTAACCCTTTTCACAATGACTAGTTTATTACGCTCTCTCAAAACAAACAACAAATCAACTCTATAAATATGGAACAAGTGATCTAACAGGCAATTACAACATATTGTTCTTTTGACCTAATTCCCTTAGCTTAAATGCTACTAATACTACCTAAATGCACATAGACACCAACCACCTTACAATGATACATAGAGCTACTTATATCTCTACACTACAAATTCACACATATATAGAGAAATGCCCAAGAGAAATGAAATTGCTGCCAGAGATCAAACCGAAACTCATTTAACTATCTAAATCTACAAGCAATATAATACATGCCCTCTATAAAAATCCAAATGAAATTTCATTTATTTCACTGTAATTTATTTTATGTGATTTTAGCACTAGAAAAAAGTTACACGGCTAGTGTATAGTCGTGTATAATAGTAAATAGTCTATAGGTAAGTATTCTGTAGCGTATAGATTCATGTAGTACAGATAGTAGGTAGTTTTAGGGTTAGAAAGAATGAGTACTTTGACTTGAATTGGACTGACTTGTTCCTACATCAGCCAAGAGAGGCAGCAAACAAAATATGGTCTAACTTGACTCACTTTGCATGAAAAGACAATTGAGACCTTTTCCTTTTATCGTGATTTTAAAGTCAAATTCGCATCCATAGGGAAGTATCGTGGAATGGAATTTTCGAGGCGAAAAAGAAGAGCGGAGAGACCAATTCCCATTTAGTTTTCTACAGATCTCTTTAGACAGAGAAGAGAAGAGAGAGAGAGAGAAAGAAAGAGAGCAAAGGTATAGACGTACTTTACACTGTCTAATGTACACATCTCTACTCTTAGGACCTAGTACTGGTATTTATATTATACGAAAGTAGCTTAAAGCTTTTTAAGGTGGAGTACTTACTTACTTAGAATCGTTACTCCTCCTGTGCCAGTAGTAGTAGGTACTAGTATCTGTATAGACTAGAAGTAGTGCACTCGACTAACAAGATATCCAATCCACACTCAACTCACACACATAAGTACATGTAGTAGGAACGAAGGGGAATATAGAGACATAGACAGGTCAGGTCGCTCCTCTTTTCTTTTCTTCCCTTTGCTTTGCCTAACTTTCCTTTATTTTCTCTCACCCTTTCGCGTCTTGCTAGTCAGTAAAGCAAGCCTTTCATTTTCTTTCTCCTCCGCTCTTTTCTTTCTCTCCGTCTTTACTCTTCCTTCCATTCCACTTCAAGTTTTTTTCCATAGCCGATGTGAGTCACTTGACAAAAGAGTTACAGCACCAAGACTAGAACACAATATATCTAAGCTCCCTCCATCTCTATCCATGCTAAGCTACTTTTTTACACCGGCTCTATACGAGGATCATATAAAATAGTATACTAAATAAATATATGCCCTCATACTACGTACTTACACTAGCCACAACTATTTAAGCTTCTACTTTACTTTCTCCATCCGTGTACTCCTCCTGCACTCCTCGCTCACTTTCTCCTTTCACATTCTTATATCTACCTCGCACTCACACAACTAGCAAAATTCTCTTTCCTACAAACGTAGTGAAGATCAGGGCAGTGAGAAGCGAGAGCCGGCTTAGTTTCACAAAGAAAAAGAAAGGCAAGGAAGGCAGTAGGTTATACAAGACTATTAATACTAGAGAATTGAGTAGAGTTTTAGTCCAGTGACCCCTGTCAGTGTGTGTACTACTGTATCGTCCTCCTTTTACTGCGTTACCTTTCGAAATACACCAAGCGAGCTCAGTGTGAAATTTCTAGATTTGTTAAAAAAATAGACAGGGTTCAGCTTTATTCAACTTGGTCAGTATTCACTATTTACTATATCTTTAGTTAGGTACTTATTATACTTATGTCCACTGAGAGGTCAGTCTATAGAATAGAGAGAGGACTGTGGCTCAACTCTCTGTCCTTCCTATTCTTTATGCTGTCTAGATCTGTATCTTTCCACACCGGCTCTTTATTTTCTACAGGACATAACAGGACATGCCAAGTCAAAAAACATACAGATAGCTAACATAACAGAAGAGAGATAGTTTAGCATTAGGGATATAGGCACTGTGAAAAGAACTATTTCCTGTACCGTTCGCCTTTTATCCAATTTACTAGAGTCCCTGTGAAACCCTGTAGTGAAAGGTCTTCCGCATTTATCCATTTTCAGTACAGAATGGTACGACCACTGTTCCCATTGCTAACTACTATATACTTATACAATACAGAGACCACTAAATATAAACTCAAGACAAATATTATATAAAGGAACAGCTAGCTACTACTACGTATAATGTAATAGATATAATATTATATGCACCGTCACTTATACAAGGTACTAGTATCTCAGCAAGTCTTTTCTTTTTATTATATTTACAAGTGCAGGAGGAGCATAGGACATAAGTATCTATAGGTAGCTAACTTCCGAGTTTTATATATAACTGGTAAATAGTTGTGTATAAACAGAGGCAGAGATTAGGAACCGCTACTGTGGAACAACGCGTAAGCTAAAGAGGAAACTAAGGTGAAAGCACTCTGTCTCACACAAGAAATACGAAACTTTCTCATTTCCAAGCACCCGTATAAAATAACAACTGTGCATAGGAAGTTATATCCTTCTCTCTCTCTCCAACTAACTCTCCATGTTCTGCTCTTACGATAACTTGTTACGGTTTACTTCAAGGCTACTACAAAATGCTTCAGCTGAGCAAAACTCCCGAAATTCTATCATCTCCGTATTGTGTGTGGAAGGAAATGGGAATCCTATTCACTAAACTAAACTTCTCAAAACCATTCGAAATTGTGTCGTTTAGGTAGTCGTAGTGCAGATGAGGAACAACCAACTTCCTCACACTTTTTATCACACAACTGACAGATTCACTTTGTCCTATCTACACTCTAACGCCAAATACATTTAAAATATTCAAAAAAATTAAACCAATCTATAACTAGAAAGAGGACCTATCCCTATGCATGGCATTTATGATGTAATTAACGTTAAATTACAGATCCTACTACTGCAGTAGAAAATTTTCGAAAGAACTATTATTTTTTAATGTTTGTAACTTCTAACTGGAAAAGTCCACCTGGTGCAGTGCAAACTGTTAGTTCACCCGTTCTGTAATCCTTGGTAATATTATTGGTTTCCATTTAGTGTTAGTTTCATTTTAAGCCCTTGTATACATAATACATACATAGATGTAATAAGACCAACTGTTTGACTTACAAAATAGACTATAGAGAAACTAAGCCATAATGAAATGCATTTTACACAGTATATAGTATATATATATATATATATATACATATATATATATATATATATAAATGTATTTTGTAACACCCATATAAGATAATAGTTTACATATTATGTTTTTCTACGTGCGTTCGTAGTCAGATGTTGCTGAAAGTGAAAAGTAACACTGCAGCAGAGAATAGATGACTTGGGTAAGTCTGCATGGAGAGAGAGAGAGAGTGAGCTGAATCGAAGTGTAGTAGGAGAAGACAAGAGGAAGAATGCCGATTCATCCCAACAGCAATTAAATATCCCCATAAATATTTCAGAAAACTAATCAAGTGTCAATTGGATGTATTGTGGAGGTGAAAGGCTTTTGTTGTTTCCTCTGGCTCCTCCACTCAAACTCATTGTAATCTCATCCGCAAATAATGTCTCTGGTAAACTATCGTTTCCCTTCTCTCCTCATTCTAGTAGATGTGCTTCAACATATTGCTCCTGGTCGTTCTGTCTTTCAATTCGAATCTAATGCTCCTCGCTCAGTTACAATTATAGAAAATTACTTAGGTAATATGTTTCATCAGACAGAATTTCATTCCTCTGTTATTCTCAACAACAAAAGCCGTATCAACTATAAATTCCAACTCTGCTCTATGCTCCTACTACTTACTACAGCTATACTTAATAGCTATAGCTATATAAATATAAAATGAAATCCTCCCATTTCAGCCACGTTTACTATCTGCAGCTCACCAAATCATTGCAGTTTTATAGTGGCTACAATTTCTCTGCGCATTACACAGTGTTAACTGCATCGCATAATAAAAGCGAGTGCTGATTTAACACAAAGTGCATCTGATGCTCAATTTTTTGGAAGTTCAATTACCCATTTGTCAATATGACTAGTGCATTGCAGTGGCACGTTCCATCCACCTACCTTTCCGTCTAATAGCACAGCAAAATTGTAATGAAAGCCTTCTACTCATCAACAATTTTATCGTCTAGGCAGAATGCCAACAGCATTGTTGTCCTATTATCTCTGTGTCAGAGAGTGATACTAATCGTGCCAAATAGAGCGGAAGACAGTCTGAGCACAGAGTACACATTCCCCATAATATAAACATTTTAGCTAAATTGAGCAAAAAGAGTTCTTACCTCCGGACGCGATGCAGGTCAGAGTCATAGACGCTCCTTCATTGTATGGACCAGCGATGCTACCTAATTCTGTTCCAGCCCCATCGAAAATAGTAGGCTTTTGTGGTGGCACTGTAAACCAAAAAATATTATCAATTAACACTTGTTAAGCTTGTACACGCTCCACTACAAATAATATTGCAGAAAATTTATTCAATTATGTACTTTCTATTCAGATAGGTATGCTAAATATAAGTTTTCAACTAGGAAAGATGATTTTTCGATGTCAGCAGTTGATAATGGCCGTGTGTTTTGAATACGGACATTTTAGTGTTTTTCAATGTGCAGAGTTATGCTATGCAAAAAGTGCAAGGAATGTCCGAGGAAATTACAATGGCTATTAAATATCGATTTAGCCATGTAATATGTATTTCTAAGGTATACATAAGAAAGAAGGAACAACATGTGTAGAAAAACTTTAAAAATTGGACATAGACTTCCTGCATGTCAAAACGATGAGGACAGGAAGTACGGTTGTTGG
>JABASI010001276.1:0-26485 GCA_019776505.1 Tomocerus nigrus
TCAAACGCGTATGATGAAGAGTTAGCAGGTAAAGTAAAGCAAAGGGGATGTCGCCCAGAGCCGGCAGCCGGCTATTCTGACGAGGGCAGCCAACTATTTTCCTCTCCAGCCACCAGTTGCCTATTGTACAGCTTTAAAAATCTCCACCTGGATATTCTACTGCCGCCCGGCGGCAGGCAGTAATAAAAATGTGGAGTAGGGTTAAGAAATCAGAGTCGTGGGCAAGCCTCCACGGAATATTTTATAAATAGTCAAATACAACCTCGGTCGCCAAACATTTCTTGAATTAGTAGTATAAAAACGTGGGGAAACTTCCCCCTGAGTCCCTGAGAACTTTCTTTATTCAAAAGCTGCCCCTGCCGCCCTGGTGTATCTACTAAAATATTTCAGATGTATTTAGTTCATTACAGCCAGAACATTTTCTAGTGAAATGCTGTAGTTGCCCTAAACAGCCCAGAGCCGCTGTAATTTTTTGTCGCATATAATAAATAATTTCTGTATTTCGCTTTTCGATAAAATTTTTGGTGGCGGCGGCTGCCCGTGGCTGTGATTTGTTAATCTTGCCTCAGATTTTAATTTTCGCTGACTACTCGGTGTAATATGCAATATGCATGCGTGAATATAATTTTACCTGTTGAAGAATAGCCGGCTGACGGGCTGACGGCTGACGTGTAGAATGTGACCCAATGCAAGTGTATCTATACACGGCACGAAAGAGTGTTAGCGAGAAGATAGAGACGGACAGGTAGAATAAAAGCGAATGCATGCAAAGTATTAAGCGAAGGGATCGGATGGGATCTAGTATTACAGGTAGATGAGAAATGTTGAAAACATCCCCTCAGGTGATTGTAAGAAAAATACACAAGAAAAAGTGGTGACTGTCTTGTGGTGGCTACATTTAAACGCGGAATGCTGATCACTTATTGTCAACTCAAAGAAGATTCATTTACATTTAGAATTTAAATCTGAGCAACGGCACAATTATCCTGTTGCCTCTTGTCTCAGTCTCTTAATTTCCAAATTTGTTTTCCTTTTTTATTCCTCTGTGTTCTGTCTGGTGTATATTGTTTTGTGCTGCTGCTAGAATGTTTACATTCAGTATTGACTGGAATTTTAAAGAAACGACTGAAAATGTATTATAATCCGCGTAGAATATATGATGAGCGGAGTTAGAAGATAAAATCGGGAGAAAAGTGTGCATAGTGAAGAGAGTAAAATAGTAGTTAATTTAATGTAGACGAATTGGGAAATAATAGGAGAATAGTGACAAAATGTGTGAACGGCGAGCATTGCTGGATCCTGATATGTACAAAATATCCGAAGAAGATTCCCAAGATGAGGAAGTTCTGTCTAGTCTGAATAAATTCTCGATGTCGTCAACTGGGGCGCAAAGAAGAGAAAACGGGGATGTGAAAATGGGGACTTCCTCTTTAGGTCCCCGACAAAATCCAAATAATAACAACAGTAGCAACAACAATAGTTTAGAAAGTACAAAATCTAGAATTGTAACAAATCCTCGGCATCATTCCTCCTCTTCATCTTCGATGATGAGACACCGGGGTAACATATTTAAAAATCCCGTCGGAGGAATAAATCCTTCGAGCATTAGCCGAAAGCACCAGGAACTAATGCGAGTTCTTGGAAGTAGTCATAGTGTGGAATGGCCAAGTAGTAGTAGCAGCAGCAGCTCTGGTAGCGGCTCTAACTCCGATTCCGAAAGTACCGACGTGGAATCCTCTTTGGTCAATTTAAGCAGTCAACACAGTGCTAGTGCTAATATTTCATCTGTGAAAACTCAACAGAAAACTGTTTCAATCTCTTCTCATAACGCACACCAGAATGTTTTTAATAATAAGCACGACTTTCAAAAATCCCAATTGACAGTTTTATCGTCGTTGAGCAAATCCAATTCAAGCAGTAGTCGGCATAAGACAGCTTCCCGCCCTATTTTCCAATCTCAAGGCTCTGATAATTTTTCGGTGCCTGCACCCGTTCCAAATCCGACTTCTGTGAATGCCCAACTGACACAGAGCTATGAAAACATGGACACGGAGACGGACGGTGGAGATGATGATGAGGAAATTGAGAGTTCATCGGGATCCGAATCCTGCTCTTCCTGCTCTCGTTCCCGAAGACATCGAGATCGACAGGGGCAAGAGACCAAAAGACATCCTCATCACCACAGAGCGGAAGGGAGCAGCGTCAGTGGAAACCGAGCTCCGTCCAAAAGACATTCACATCCTCGACGCCAAAAAAGTGGCAGTGGCAGTTCTTATTCCAGCGAGTCTTATTCTTCCAGCAGTGCTAATGAAGAGGATCCGGAACTCGAAGAAAGTCAAGACGAGTACGAAGACGACGCCGAAGACTACGATCGTGACGATGGAGATGACGATGACTTCCAACTCATGTAAGTTAACAAACGCTCTGATTTGACTAAAAAATGAATAAACGATTGTGGCATGACATAATATCAAAAAGAGCGTTAGCACATTTACTACGGTGATGTACTTAAGTGCGTAAATGTACTAGGCTGTCATAAGAGCCAAGAGCTAGAAAAAAGTAAACGTCAAATTAAAATGTTATTCGGGAGGATAGTGATGCATAAATATTGGGGGGATGGGATCCACTACATAAGGAGTGGATGTTAATCTGCATAATATAAATTCAAGTATGTAGTAGTAGCGATTCTTTCATTTGATTTTATGCGGATTTCTATTTACAAAGTGATAGTAGGAGTGTTTACTGAGAGAAAAATCCGAAATCGGTGGTTGTCTTACTTAAAACTCACGGAGAGCTATATAAATAGGTAGCTACTGTAAAAGCAAACATCAAATTCTAGTAATTTGTAAATAGAGGAGATGTAGTGAATGTAAATGGATTAACAGCCTTAAGGAATATATGGAAAGAAAGTGATTGTGTTGTGACTTTAAATGTAAAATGGAAAGCAAATAATGTGATTAGGTTGGGAAGGACGGAAGTTACTATCTAAATCTAAATAATGTAATTACATTAGAAAAAGGAATGCCATTCCATTCTTTTCATTACTCTTCTCGTTTACTACGGATTTCTGATTCTGGTTTCCATTGCACGTTTTCCGGGGTGCATGTAACTTATGGGAATGGAGCTCTCGTCGTTTGTGTTACCTAGCGATGTGTGTGCATTGAGTAGTTATGTACATAGATATGGCCTGAAACTGGTTTACTGGGATGGGACTACCGACTCTTTACGGATTTGCCTAGGAATCCCCTCTTTACGTTGTTAACATGGAAAGCAGTAATTTTTTACGCTTGTCTTACAGAACGGAGAGCGAGATTGAATTCACTACAAATGAGGAGGGAAATGTTCTTCTACTTGAGACTCGGATCCACACAGAAGATCCTACTCGAAGTCCAATGCCGTCGCCAAACATTTCTTTTCACGGATCTCATCCACAACAGATGCCAATATCTGCTCAGCAACGATCTGAAATCCAACCGGATGGCTCCTCCATCCTTCCACCGACCCATTTTGATCAGAACAATGAGAATAGCGTACAAATCTCTGAAAAGTCTAAAAAGTCTAAAATTACTAAAGGTTAGTCCTTCGTTTACATATTACACAATAGTCGCTCCTTTCTCCCGCGCCCTAATCAATACTTCTTGAATAAGATTTCTAAGGATTTTTCCATTCCCCTTACTCCTGCATCACTTTTGTCCTGCAGTTAACAGCATGTTCCCCCTTTTATGCCAAAAACTACACACAGCCAAAATACTTACACAGCATCTTGTACCAACAGATACTTAACCATACTTTCTGTAGCTATTTCCCAACTTTCCTACTTTCTTCCTCTATCTCTAAATAAAAATCCTTTCCTTACCTACGGCAATTTACTTTTATCTCCCTCTTTCTCCAGCTCACATTGGATTATTAAAGAGAAATACTCGCGTCAATAAATTCACTCTTTCCATCACATTAATAATGGATACCTACTGGCAAATAGGGGCATTACACAGCAACCACATACTTAATAATCATTAACCATCAACTGCATCAACATACTATTTCTATGGACTCAAAAAATTGAAGATACCCCAATAATGGCAGAAACCGCGCTAATGACACAAGGTCATTTACATTAGACTTAAAATTCCGTTTCAGTGGCTCCAAAATAAACTGCAACAAAGAAACTAAAAAATACCGATAAGAATTTCGCTCAACGTCTTTTCCACAAATGGAAATGCATTATGTCAATTATGAGATTTATTTACTTTGGCAAATAGTCCATATAGAGATTGTTTATGGTAGATCCATTATTCTTGCAAATTATTGAAAACTTTGTATCTGGAAAATAAACACGAGTTTACGTGACAGTGAAATATGAGAAGATAATTATATGTTTTAGTTTTGCAAATAGCGTCATTAACAATTAGTAGATAGACAATTTTGTACGCTTCCGTGATAATTTATTCATATGAATCAAATCACGACAGAAGAATACGCCCAATAGGAATAATTTACGGAACATATTGGGACTCACTCACTAATTTGTGGCAATTTTGATTGTCGAGTGAAAAATAATTGTATTCTTATTATTGAAATTGAGGATAATTTATGAGTTGTAGTAAAATGGAGCAGAGGAGTGAAAGATGGGAATATGTGTTGGCATACAAATTGAGTGTCAGTGTAATAATATTTATCCATTTTTAAATAGTTGAATGAGAGCTAGTGGGTTTTTCTATAAGGCTAGTCGTTATGCGTCCTTACAGTGTCTCAAACTGTTTTTTATTGCATGTGCTGGCATGACATAGTTAAAGGATGAATATTAAACATCATTGACATTTTAGTGTAAGTACTGAACGCCCTGTGAACGCCCCGTAGATTACGCTATTAAGCAAGTCTCCTGGTGAGTAGCCACAGGGAATCCGACTTGGCGTACTAATATTATTACGTGTATTAATCATCGACCAAGTTTTTTTTTTGCATCACGAGCAGAATCTTCTTTTTTAAATACAAAATAATACGAGGAATAAAATGTAATGCTGGTTATTGTGTTAAATAATCTTGCATAATGTTATGTAAATGAAATCAAATCTGAATTATGCGTACATGCTTTTTTCTGTTTGTACAAGTACATTTTGCATATAAATTAGCATGGCCTAGCTGTGTGACTTATAAGGAACCGTAAACAAATCTTTGTATGTCGTTAATGCCTTAAAACATGATTTATAATTTCTGCAGGAGGAATATCACGATTTCTGAAGAGAGGAAGTGGATCGAAAAGTCATGAACAAAACGCGAGACACAAAGGTTCTCTTTTGTCCAAATCTTCATCTGCATCTTCTTCAACGAAAAGGTCAAAGGGAAAAGGAAGCGGGTCGTCTGAGCGGTCAGTTCCGGCTCCTGGTAAAGTTTTTCGGTTCAAAGACGAGCACGAGGGGGAAATTCGTCACGTGGAACTGTCGATTAGCTCGTGGAATAAATATAATTTGGGACGAAGAGCCACTTTGTCAGAAACGTTGTTGGGGATAATTCCCGGTCGATTCTCGTCTCCGCCCGGTTTTTCGGGCACAAGTCATCACAACAGTCATAGTCAAAATGGGTCGGTTGGGCTGGGCCCACCCACGTCTAATTTCCTCGCTGCCACCTCCAGTTCCCAAGTAAGAGCAAAATTTAACTTAATTACCTGAGAGGGCTTGATACAAACTCCGACCTTTTGAAGTGTGTCATTTTACATAGCCTAATCCACGTTTCCGCATGTTGCATAAATATAAATTGTGCAAAGTCTTTGATAACCTCTTTCATTCAACTGACAGGAATAATAGCCCCTTTCATCTAATTCAAATACTGCCATTTTCGATTGATGCGGCCATAATATTAGCACAGAATATGTACCCGCCGCAGACTTTATTTAGATTTCCACTCACAATTTGACTATTGACTTAGCAAAGTTAAATTGCGGTGAGATATAGTACTAAAATGAACGATTTCCATATATATATATATATATATATAATTATCGAGGAAATTCATGGCCATATATAGGTAATAGGATAAACGGAGCAAAGTTTTCATCTTTAGTTATTAGTTAGAGACGCTATTATTTTCTATTGCTTGGGTTTTAATAATAACTTGTGCCTCTTGTGCTGATTGTGAGGCAATCTGAGGCATAGTTCACCATGAGAACTACTTAAGTTACATAAATTTTTGGCCCTTAACTTTTGAATGCACTAGGTAATTAAAAGCTTTCCATTTATCTCTCGTCAAGTGTTCTCAAAACTTTTAGATCAAATTATACCTTCTTTTGATAATATTATATAAGGGAGTCAATTTCCATAATAATCTTTAATTATAGCATAAAATCCAATATATAGCAATATGTTTTGATAGTGGAGAAACAGGTTTTCCGTAACTTGGCTTCGATATCAGTGTTCGTTTATAGTGAAACTAGTGAAGGCTGAATAATTCCGGCTCCTTTTCGAAAAAAAATGGCAAAAGACTATTTTCCAAAGATTAAAACATGCAGGATGTACTGGTTGGTGCTTTGGAATTATAGTGTTTATTAAGATAATGTCAAGGTGTCGGTAACTAATCACAGGATGTTATAAACTTTTCAGAGTCGCACTACTAAATGGGAGCAGGAGGATGACAGGATCATGGTGGCCGGTTTTATTCCTGACGGCGTGGCTGTAAGAAATAGACACATAAAAATAGGTGAGACACTTTTCCAACTAATACGCCTTCTTTTTTTATCTTTGTTCATAAAATAGCTTATTAAGTATGCGCATTATGCGAATGGGTAGTTTCTCTTGTCTTGGCTCTGAAAAAATATTATGCTAGCTGTGATGGGTTGGAGAGGTTGCGGCGTGCGTAGGGTAATGATAAGTAATATGGGCGAGGTGGCCGAAAGACTCGTTTTATTTCTAAGTGGCCATTTCGTTGATCATAAAATGCTGGAAGACATTTCTGTCTCTACTCGTCACTCTATTGTATTATAATGTATTAGAAGATTAGAGAATAAAAGGGACATGTCCATTCCACTTTGTATGCATTATAAAGGAAAGGACGTAAACTTACATTTACAAGTACTCCTGACAGGATAATAATAATATCAACAGCCTCAACTCTATACTTCTCTCAGTCTGATCATATTAATATCAGAAAGTAGATCCAGAATGTTGATAACATTTTTGTCATGACAAGTATGTGTCTTAGTAAACCTTGAGTGGTATTTATGCTGTTTGGAGTGCAATATTCTTTTGGATTGCATGGACATCCTTATATGGTCCTTGTGGGCTGACTGTTTGTTCTTTAAGCTCTTCTCTTTGATACGATACGCTCGCCGTGTTATCTTTAGGCCACACTAGCGTCACACTAATACTAACAACCCAGGGAGAAACATTGAATACATTAAACCATAGAGCCCCGAAGTGCATCAAATCAAATAAAATTTCCTCTGCTCCTTTCGACCTTTACGACCACATCCAACCGCCCATATAATTTTTTCCTTGGAATATTTGAGAAGAAAATTGTTGTTTGCATGTGCAGCTTACGGAATTGGGATCCCAGAGAAAGTTCCACTGTGCAACTGAGAGCCAGTGGAGAAAAGAGCTGTCTGACACTAAATTAAACATGAGAAAGTAAGCTAGTGGGCGAAGATAGCTTTATACTATGTAGCTATGTATATTCCTATACTCTCTCTCTATCAGAAGATCACATCTAAACTTGTTCTCATTTTCCTCAATGTTAATATATAATGAAAAACTGGCAAATTGGGCAGTTTATTCCGCCATTTACGATAGAATTAGGTAGTGTGTTGAATTTGTGATCTCCTGACGGGACTTTTACAATTTTGTGTCCAGAAAGTAATAATAGGAGTAGCCGTTATGTACATTTAGAAGAGGAGTGTGGCTTGTGTACGCTATTATGCAGATGGGTAGCATTCTCCTGAAGAATAAAGATTTATGGGGGAAGCAGATGAAACAACAGGGCGATTAAGAGTTTTTCTTCAGTCCTATGTGCACTGACTGATAGTTAAATATTTCCTACAGCTCCCAAAGACAGAATGCATGGTGAAAGTGAAGTATCTGAGCTACGGAATGGCACACGGCGGAATAAGCATGAAGGATGCTACGGAGAAAGTAAACGAGTGGGCCTCAGAACATAAAATACAAGTGAGACACGGCAAGTTGTGATTTTAGAAACGTTCTCCCTCTTTCTCTTCCCATCCAAAGAAAGGATGAGAGAACAAAACATGTAAAGATATTCAGTCAATAGTAAAGTAATGGTGAAAGTGCTGTGGAGACAAATCAATAGTTACTTACAGTACTTGTCAACCTAGATGGAACATGATCTAAAATAGTATCATCATATACTCCCCCATTCTTCCCACTACATACTATAACTACATTTATACTTGTAATATATAGAAATATTTAAATAATATCCACAAGCACATCCACAACTACCGCCAACTTAGATAATCATAGATATATGCTCAGAGTATTGGGAATTGTGTGAATGCTCTTCTTCTTCGGAGGAGGAAGAGACATTGGCAGAGCCGTTACAGATAGAACTGAGAGAGAAGTTTCTTTTGCAATTGTGAGTGGAATGTAGAGATCGGGAGCAGAGCTCTCTGCCACACCATTCCATGTACAGTAAGTACAATGATTTTCTTGGCCAGAATATTTAGTCTAAATATATAATGTCTGAGTATTGTGTCTGTGTGAACGTCCTCCATATCTGCCTACATCCTTTTCTCACTCTCCCATTTTTAAGTAAGGATGTCTGTGGCATGGCATTGCTATTCGCATAACATAATATTGCACGACATTTATAGTTTCAATTGAGCTCACATCATCCATACGCTACGTACATATCAGGAGAAAGCAGAAGAGCAGCTGCCTGCCTTTCTTTACTTACTACGAATTCGACGTTAGCCTCACACTGACTAGCTGTGCGTTTTACGATTACAATAAATATTCCTTTTTCTTCTGCGCATACCACACACTTCACACATTTTTATGCGACAAGAGAAATCATTCTAAAACTAAGATTTAATACAACACTCTCTTCTAGTTTCCTACACTACCACGCACCTACTTACTTACTTACTACTACACGTACCTATACAATTTACTCCAAATCATACATAATGCACTTCCCCAAAATTTACCCATCTACCACAATACCTAAGTGACTCTCACATTTTCGCGGAATTTTTATGGCGCTGAGTAGGAAAGCTGAAATATGTGTACCAACATATTTACATATAGGTAGGTACATAAATAAGTAGGACCTATACCTACATACAATGCCCTCGTATGCAAAACTACCAGCAGCCGGAGCAAGAACTGTCTCTCCTGTCTCACTTGTCTAAAAATGTAATTTGCAGATAATCCAATGCAAGCAAGGTATATTTGTCCCTAAACTCCTTCTTCCCACCAGTAGAGAATAGAGAATTCCTATTTTAGATATAGGAGGGAATGAATCGACCCGATTCACTCATACTCACCATACATTCCTCAACATATTTACAGCACATGAGTTTGATTGTGAGAAAGTCTTCAGCTAACTCTCAATTCAATGCACAAATAAAACCAAGTATGTTCGTACATTCATACACTGTGCCTCCAAAACATCTGTACATTAACAAGTAACACTTGGACTATCTATCTGGTGTATAACTAGATACTATCTGGTGCAAGTTACTGGAGTCAAACATTGAAAATGATACTCAAAAAACTGAATTTCGGGTTGAAGTAAGGCAGAGGCTGCATTTTTAGTAGGCATTACTTGCAATTGTAGTTAGTATTTTGAAAATAAGTAAATAAGCTCTTTTTTAGGAAATTTTAAAAATGCGAGGATTGAATACTTTATTGATACATAATATTTAAAAGATATATTAATCATGTCATATTATTATTCCATACATTTTGGGTCTGGACAGTTCCAAACATGAATTTTTTGTCCGTAACTGAAAAAGAGGAGTTTTCCATGGTGTCTATGGTTTTTGGGACACGGTGTGAATAGGTACATAGCGGTGCTACCCCTGATATGGCTGTGTTTTCATTTTATCTAGTTTAAGGGAAAAGTGTGATGATTCGAGGCGTGCCTTAGCAGCATTTCAACGACATTCCTTACACTTCCATACTGTGCTGTTACATATCATCGTGTATGGAATTAAATGGAGTAGGATTCTTATAGAGAATCGTCGTCGGAGACAGCCGCAACTTTCCTAGAGCCGCAAGTGTCACCTCCATCACCACACTTTCCTCTCGCTCCTTCAATCTCTCACTCTTCCTCGGAAAATGCATCCAGACAAGGGAGACGAGGGCAAACGAAGGACGGAAAGGCTTTTAGTCAGTCAGGATCCTTCGAAAGGAAATGTGCAGTGCATTGCAGTGCGATGGTTGAAGAAGGATGAGAGGGAGTCGAGAGACACGCGAGGACACCATCCCACCTCTCTGTCCTCCTCCCTCGTGCCCTTCCCAATCTTATGCCAAACTTGACAGTTTACTTTCAATATTTTTATATTTCTCTCCTCATAAACAAACAAAAGTGATAGGATCAATATTTTTATTATTCCTTTCTCCATTAACCATAATGGATGGACAGAATGGAAATGAATACTTTCTGCCATGCCATTAGAGAATGAACAAAAACTCCCCACTTTCACCGCACTTCCAAATATTTGATGTCAGAGTCGACCTTATGAAGTGAACACTGTTTCCACGTCATGTCACAATCTTCACAGCCAGGATTCGCATAGTAGTCATCCATTTCCTCGCCTCTTAACTTTCACCTCCCACCTTCTTCCCATTTCTTATCTAATGCACTAAACGCAAAGAAATAACACATTTTTCAATCCATTTTATGCTTCTTCTTGTCCTAAGACTCTTTTGACCTCTATTCTAGATAAATTGTGACCTTACAAAACTATGACCATTTACATTAATTTTTTCCTATGGCTCTTAAGATTAAGCAACTACAATATATTAATTAAATGCGCAGTGAGCTCATTCAGATAAATTTTCTATTATATCATTATCTAAATCCATTTAAAATAATCAGTGTTCACATTTTATTTTTTATTCCCCTTTTAGGACTTTTATTCACTTGATATTAGGCATTGAATATATTTCTTTTGTTAAATTCTGTGTATTTTTTATTCATGGCACATTTTACTTATTTAAACTGTTTCTTTCGTGTGTTGTAGCATTTAGTGTTGGCCATTTATTTATTGGAATGACTTTAAATGAATAAATAATGACACTATAAACAAAAGCAGCCATATATTTTAAATTAAAAAAAAACTTTATTTATTTCTTTTGATAATTGATAAGAAAGTAAAGGAAAGCATGAACAGAATCCTTTTGTTTCGCCGAAGGCGCAGTTAGCTTAGCATGAACTTGGATAACGAAAAGCGCAGAAAAGAAATCTAAACTACATTGTTACAATCTGGTGCTGTGATGTAAAAAGAAATGGTACTCTGATAAGTTTGAAGCTTTTCATTTCGTAGAAAATAAATACGTAGGCACGTGAACTGAAACATGCAAGACTTTTGTGACAGGCAGTCACGAACATGATTTCTTATTGTTCTCATCACGCTGATTTTTTCATTGTTTTCTGTCAGTTCTTTGTAGTTCATGTGTACTTTCCGGACGTTGTGTTTTCGACGGAAATACAAATCTATTTTTACATGTTTTGACAACAGTTTTATAGATTATCAGGTTGGCTTTCATACTTTTTTATAATCTCTTAGTTACAAATTCCAAATAGCGTCATTTTATATCTTAGTACCTGGAGGATAGTATTTTACTTACATTTCGTGGAAAATTTGTTAGTTTTCTGTTTGAAACATGCGTGAAACCTGTGGCTGTATAATATTTGTCATCAGAAATCTGCTCTCGTTTTGATAGGGTATTATGGTATATCTTTTAGATTTGATAAGTTTGAAAGTGCGTGTGTGTGAAAATCGTGTTTCTCCGTTTTTATAGGTCAATAATAGTGGAATAGAAAGTGTAGGCATAAAATGATATTATGAGCACAGGGATTAAAACTAGAAAATTAATTCCGCGAAAGTTGATTGTAAAGAGTAGAATTAGCATATTAGTGATGTTGGTTAACCCCATACGCAATTGTACGTATACTAACAATAAGTGCATGTCGGCGCAGTAATTTAGGACGAAAGGAAGTAAAAGGCATAAAATGTTTTCACAGAGTCTGGAGTAAGTACGTTTTTAGGTAAGGACAGAGAGGCATTATACATAAATGAATATTGGTTGCGCTTTTAGAGAGAGAGACATAAAAGGCGGAATATGTGTTATGTTTTGTTTTGCACTATTCGTAAAGCAGTTTATTTTGTTAGTGTGACTGATTCTGACAATGAGTAAAAGTTAGGAGAGAGCTTAGGGGATGTGAGACTGGAGAGTCAATGAAATAAAAGAAGAGGAAAGAACTACGTACGTATAATTCGGATTTTCTCTCTTCCCTTCTGTTTCGCCATTATTTTGAGTTGGGTTGAGCCATTGCTTCCTCTCACTCCACTTTATTTCGTCTATATAGTGCCGCCTGGCTCTTCGGAATGAATTGGCAAAGAGAGAGAGAGAGAGCGAGAAAGCGAGGATCTCTCTAGCCATTGTGTTCTTAGAGGAGTCTGGCTGAGCTGAAGTCTAAGTCGAAACCGCAGAAGTTCATTACTGTGTATGGTAAACCGCAGGAGAGTTAGGGCTGGAGGAGAACTAACAATAAGTAAGCAAGCAGGGGAATGAAATCTCAAAGAAAAAACGCTTATTTGCTCTTAATTTGCTCGTGGGAAAACTCTTGCACTCCTAACTTACTCTTGACTTGAGTTGACTGTGCTATTACTTTCACTTGTGCCCTCCACTTCCCTTCCTCCTACGAATTGTTACGGTTATGTCTTTCTCCGACTCCGCTCTCCACTTTCACCAGACCATTACTATAATATGTACCTGTTTCCCTACATGTCTTTACTGTCCAACTTCCACGACGACAAATTATTATATATGAATACTCGGCCCCTATCCATGCCCATCATGCCCTACTTTTACACCAACTCTCGCCCAGCACATAACTACAAATACAACTCAAGAAACTCGGCTCAATGCGATTTCCCTGTCATGGTCGTGACCTCACTCCCTCCACGCAACTCTCCCTCCTTTACCACCACGAGTGCCACGAGTTACAACAGCTACCAATTCCCAATTACAACTTCCATCAGAATACACTTCGTCGAAAACCTTCACTGACTTTTAAATTCCTCTTCCCACCATTTCCACACTCTTTACAAACAGTTCCTTGGTATATCATTGATATTTTATCTTTTCCTTAATCAATCAACCAGAGAAAGGGAAGAGGGGAGAACAAGTTCGCAGACTCTTCACCTTTCTCCATTTAAATCCTAAACAGCACATTTGCGCATGACAGTAATAGAACATTTTTAAATAACTCGTATTATCTAAACATTGTTTTTCTATCAGTAATTTTTATTTCAAAATAATAACAGGAGCCTGAAGGCGTCTTGAGATGACTTCAAATGTACAACGTAGTAGTTTCCACTGTGTTAACCCAATAGCTGTTGTTGTACTTGTAATAACTATTTGAAGTTAGTGATGCGTGATGCTTTCGCTTACATATTTCCTGTAAAATAAACTTAATACAATAATAATTCAGATCCCTAAGAGTCAGGCTAAATATACAACGGAAGAATCTTGAGATTTCTGATAGTATTGTAGAACAATGTGAATAGAACTTATTTTCTCATATTAAATTCTAGGCAGCATATTGACTACTTTAGACACCAATCTACAAGGTACTGGATTTTAGAAGAACAATCGCAAAAAATGAGGTTTGTTATGAGCATAGTCAAATAATGTTGAATTTTAGACACTGAACATGTTGATCTTGCAATAAGGCTATGTACGCATAGAAACATTTGCAATTGTTATAACATTACTATTTCAAATTAAGAAGGCTGTACAGCTGTCATTTCATTGGTTTATTTTATTACTGAGTGTATTAATTTCCTTTAGGGTCAATGTTGTTAGCACAGTAGTGTGCATGTACATTTCTAATACATACTAACCGAATTTTGGGGAGGTGGATTTGGAAGTAGCTATGTGTTAAGGAGTCGTCGGTGTCATGAGGGCATGTACGTGTGTTTGTAGTAATATATGGCATTGCTTATCCAGTCGGAAATGGGTATAATAATAATAATATGATCTTCTGTGATGATATCAGTCAGGGCATGTACATACATGGTGCTAACAAGTACCCAGTATAAATTGTAAGTAAGTATACTAATGCTAGTTGTAGTGAGTAGGAGCCGAATGCTCGTTGTTATTCTTTGGAAAGTAGGAGACGTGCCAAGAAGGCAATATTCACTTAGCCCTTGTATTAATACCTACTTGAAAGGGGCTCTTTAGCATTCATAGTGAATATGAAAGTGGCGTAATGGGCACTGTGTATTACGTGTCTATTTTGTGCTACCGGTTGGTAGTTGCTCATCCCTGCACGAACGAAGTGCTAAGAGAAGAGCTAGAGATAAATAGCAAATATTATTATGATGATCTACGATATAGGAAAATAAGGGGCAATAGATTATATAATTTGCGTGCATATGCATAGTAATATATGAGTGGAATAAATTTCTGTTTCTCTGGCTAGGTAAATAGCATAGAGAGGGAGAGTTGGAGTATTGGAGTGAGATTAGGAGACAACAGAGAGCCGAGGCGGCTAAAGTAAACTCGTCTCATTTCATTCAGTCAGCTTTACAGGAAGTTATTTGTAATAACGTGGTGCAACTTTTGCAATAAATTTAATGCATCAAGGCTAAAGCCGAAGGAAAGTGGACTAACTTTCTCTTATTGTTAACAGGCTCTCTGCTAGTGTTAGCATCTATGATTGTTAGTTATATAGTAAAGTGGGAAGAAGAGTGGTTGAGTGAAGAGGCGAGTTCTCTCTCTCTCTTTTGCATTCCTCGGACAGGTTACGTATGCTAAGTTATGGCATTCGAAATGAAAGTCTATGCTCCTGGCTCTCCTAGCAGACGTGTAAACGATGATGAGCTGAATGGTGAAGAAATGAAGTACATTTGTTATAAATGCTCCTATTTGTATGAATGGGGGAGAGAGACGCATAATCGTTGCTTTTAATGAGAAATAAAATAGCTGACGTACCCAGGTGTCCCATTAATTGCACAGTAAAGAAAATTCAACGGCTCTCTCACGCCGAGGGTTAAATGAATACGCTAACTAACATACACACATCACCTTTCTCTCTCCCCGTGACTTTCACCTCTCATGACTTTTCATTCCATCCTCCCTCCCTGCAATCCACATGGACAGAAATAAGGTGCACGGCTACGAGATCACAGACATTTGGGACAGATGCTTTCGCGCTTATCGAGCACTGTACACCTTGACTAAATTACTCCTCTCTCCTTCACGATCTCTTATGTATGTGCCCTATGAATGTACATTTGTATTAATTCCAGTTTTCTGCATACTTAGACTACGTAGTATGTATTTATGATATGAAATTACTTCAAATTATTATACATGCCACCCAACTCACACAGCAATGACTCACCTCTTCTAAAAGGCAACACTCTCTAATAAAACTCGGAAGGGAATCTAATATTACCCTTTCAAAATGCCAACTTGACGACATGAATTCATAAGGCAGTGTAATTATAACTTTAATCAAGGAAATCTCGCGCGAAAATGATTCTAAAACTTTTTCAACAAAGATTCAAGCCATAAATATAAATTTAGCATTAAAATATAAAATTCAACCATTGTGATGAAGTATTTCTGTGTTTATTTTACAGGGGATTGGTTACAGAGCATCGACGACCGGCCAGTGAATTTCGGGAACATAGATGCCGTCTTGACAGCCTCCGTACAAAAAGAACATGAAAGGCAAGAGTGCACGACGGACAGCAGTAGTGGAGCGGCGACCAACACGGAATCCCAATTGACGGTACGGGCGTGTACTTATTTATGTCAGTTGATCTGAACTTTCGTAATCACATCAAACAGAGTTTTTTTTGAAAGAGGAATGGAAGAGAGAAGAATAGATAGATAGAGAGAGAAAGTGTCGGCTATTATAGAGGAGGGTTGAGTATCCATGGATTTGGAATACTCCTGCCTAAACTTTCTCCGTCAGATTTGAACAAGTTGCCATAGTTTTGTGTGTTGGGTTAAGAAGTTGATCCTCTTGAGTCATAATAGGTATCTATGAAAATAAAAGACTGTCCTGCCGGAAAACAACTCTTTCTCGCTCAGCTTTAATTTTGTAAAGAGTGTGAGGACTAATTGAAGGTGAAGACGTCGGCTAAATGCTCGCAAAGTTTGTCAAGTGGACAAACAAAAGAGAGAAAGTTGGGCCTTTGAAAATTATTGACGTTGTTGCAGATAAATCCGGTCGGAGTGTCTGTCTCGTAATGGGTTAAGCCGGGCTTTATGGATTTGATGGGAGGAGGGCAGGCAGGTTGTGGTAGTCGGGCGGAAGGTAGTCGATAATTTAAATAAAGGTCGTTTCAGTTTGAGGGATGAGTGTGCGGGGTTTATGTCGGTTAAATGGCTGAGGTCAGCCATTGGATGTGCATCCACAGGATCCACGACCAGAGTGGGCTACAGTAAACATAAATAGGCGTCGTCATGGAGGAGAGGAAAGCTGATTGCTCAAGGTTAAGTCAAGTAAGTTCTGTCTGTGTGCTGTGGCCCAGGTCCATCTCTTTGACCGTCCGTCTGTCTATTCACGTGGAAGTAGAACGCGATTTAGGAAGCATCCAACTCTTTCTCTCGACTGTAACTTTGAATTTCCGGAGGGCTCCCTCATTCCCCACTCCACGCAACGGACCTTGTTATTTTTTGGCGAAACTTGTCCTCTTTCTCCACTTTCTCCACTTTCTCTGCACAGAATAGGAGAGTAGTGCATCTGTTTGCCCACTACTATCCTCCCTGCCTGTGCAAGTGTGCAGCCTGACTGTGGAGAGGAGGAAGGAAAAGATGGCTTTTATGTCCGTGATGGAAAACTTGATGGAACTCTTCTCAAGATAAATTCAATACACAGCCCAAGGGTGGCTATGTACATTAACTGCTATGTGCACTATTTGCACAAGACTTTATAGGGAAACTGAAGGAGGTGAATAGCGGGAGAGCTAATGCCCGTCTCATTGTTATTACAACGGCAAGAGCTTATTTCCCAGTGAAAAACTTAAAGGACTTATTTATCTAGTAACTGGACTAGGCCCCGCTATTCCTACACACAACTTCCTTACATTCAACTTCTTTGCTTTCCTTAATGTCCAACTCTCCGTCTACCTGCAACCTGCAACACTCAATTCTTCACATTAGAAAGTGTGCTCCGGCTAGCCCTAATTCTACTACCTAACTTACTTTACTTACACTTGAATACATTAGACTCCGATGTGGCAAACGAAGAAACTCGCAAAAAATCTCTCTATTTGTACTTTCCGCTCCAATGATCTGCCCCGTACGCTTCACATATTCATTTTCTTTCCAATAAATGTACAGAGTCTTCTTTCTGCAAACATAAGTGCCCATTCTCCTACTAACCCCATACTCACTCCTGCATATGCCATTCATGAAATTCTAAAAATACCTCAGTAGGATTTTTGTGTGTAATACAAACACCCTCCCTTCCTAAACAAGTCCCTATAATTAGAAAATTAGACAAAAGGGAAATTAATTCAGGCTACCCCAGTCCATGCATAATTTCAGATGTTTAGTTGCTGATTTTTACTAATAGAAACAGTTTAGGACTATAATGTACTACAGTTTCCTCTCTAGAATTCTTAATTCAATGTAAAATTGAATTTCTGCAACCGTTTCTCCTGCTTTGCCCCTTTTATTGTACCGTTGCTATTTTTTGCAATATTCTCTTTTTTCTCAATTTCCCCCGTTTCTATCTCTTGTTCTCTATTTAATATTAAAATAACCGTAAGTTACAAGAATTCTGAGCTCTGAAATTTAATTTTTTCCACCAGTGTCTTTTGGAAATGCCATCGGTTCAGATGCATTTGAATATTATAGCTTGGCTTCGTTTCCCGAGTAAATATTGAATTCTTGAGGTATTGTATTGTGTTTTTGTGTTGTGTGTGTACACTGTCGTGTTTAATGTAGCGTTGGTTGTGTAACAGCCGACAGCCGACTTGTCCTCTCGCTTACAAAGAGAAGAAAGACGTACTTTCTTTGCTCATTTGCTTTACCTTGAGGCAGTACGGGGGAAATTTGTTGTAGGAATTGGTTGAGATATCAGCCCGGGCCAGAAATAATCTGAAACATAGAACATTTTTACAGCTCCGAAGGGCTCAATAATGCCAAACTTTCTATATCGACAAATGCATTGTTTGTTGATGTAGGAAAATGTGCCGTCTGGTAATGGCTTTTTGTCATTCTATACTGCAATCTAATAGTATTCCTTTCAAACAAAGACAATTGCTCTGTTGCGTTGCTTGAGGATTTACTATCATCCTCCTCATGATCGTCTCTGTTTCACCGCCCGTTTGCAGTCTAAAAATTATTGCGCCAAACTTATTTTATTTTCATGGCTTTTTAGACAGGTGTGCGTTAAACTGTAAATATAAATCCTCTCTTCCAAGTTTTACCTCTCGATCGGCTACAACAAATAATTGGATTTGGGATTTATGAAAATGGACGTCGAGGAGGAACGAGCAAGGGGCGACTTTATGTTATTCAGACAAATGATGCGGCGTGTTTTCGGTCACTGTTTTAGTCCTACTAACTGACATCCTCCGATAATCCATGTTAGTAGTCATCAATGCCAACTATTGCCAACTGTATAAATTATCGATTTCATTCGTCGTAGTATAAGTTATTAAAATTATTTTCCAGCAAAGATTGTTTAGATACTGGAGTTTCTATTGACAGATCGGCGTCCTTTCACTAGCCAATGACCAATGATACATTCGTTACACATTACATGCATACATACATTATTAACTCCACGTTCAACAATTTTTGGGAAATTTTTCAATGTTAAGAGACCATTAATTACTATTGTTATTTTGCCTTGTGATTTTGTACGGTTTTGCATGATTTTATTTTGAATTTATTTAACATTCTATCCATTTTAATCCTGCCCAAAGCGTAATTATCAAACGGACGGCACTTTACAAAATATAAAATAAACATAAATTGATATTCTATATGCAAAATTGGAACACCGCGCACCGTACAAATTTGACGTGTGTGCCGCAGAGAAACCATTATTATTTTGGATTACATAGAAAGTAAAAGTATTATTACTGTACTATTCTCGTACTGCTCTCCCAAATTAGCTCAGTAGTCTCTTACGCACGAAAAAACATTAAAATACAATGTGGGATATTGAAAAGGATTTCATGTTAATCCGTTCCCTGTCCAGTTCCACATCCCTCAGATAGATGTTAAAGGTGCAAGTAAATAGAGTGAGAATAGCCAATGGGAGTGAGGTGAAAGGAGTTTTTGTGGGACATGTTGCTCTGAACTGCGAGGGCTTTGTCTGCGCAACGCTCTGTGGCTACATGATTTTTGGCTCAGGAATAATTAATGTGCTAAGTGGTCCTGCTAATGTTTGACCGTAGAAGTAAAAGGATTTTATTGTTAATCTTCTTGGTCTTTTTAGGTGAAGCTAGCGTTACAAAGAGTGGCCGGATGTACAATCACTGAGCCAGAAAAACCACCAAGAAAGGTATGTAATATTCCTAATGCAATTATCTATCTTTGTAAAAAATCAAGTTGAGTATTGTCTTGAGGAACCTGTTGTATTGTGTGATCCAGTGACTCCAAAATAATATAGAAGGCAATGAAATGGAAACTGTTTTAACCTTTGCAGAGCTTATACCAAGATGTGGAGAGCGGAGGAAGGAGCGAGCAGGATGAAAATATTCGGAGCATTCTTCCTCCTTCAAGCACGGCTGATGAGCTTACTCCAGAACTTTTATCTAATTTGGCAGTCCTTTATATCTCGACTGTGGCCAACTCTCCCAGCAGTAATTCACCTACCAAAGTACGTACTCTTATAAAAATTCCTCCTTCATCTCACAGCCCCTAATTCAATAACCAACTCTATCGATTTTTACAGGCAGAATTCGACAATTGTATTAATGATCCTCTGAAGATTTTATAATTGCTTGAGGTGTGTATTTCAAAATTAATCATAGGCCATAGTACATCCCCACTTATTTATATACAGCCGAACTTGTCTTAAAATGTAAACTTTCTAACGTCTACGAAATGATAGCTACTAATAACTTTTCTCCAAATATTTGAGAGCCATTTATGGCATTATTTATTTTTTTACAACGATGAAATTTTTATTTCTACAATTTTTTTAACCAGAATGAAATTGAAAAAAGTGATTTTAAACAAATATAGTCGAGTTCTTTTGGCGATTTATATCCATCATCGTAATTTTTGTCCAAAAGTAGATAAATTTAGGAAACTTCTTATTGTGATGTAATTAATGACTAGGAGCTTTTTAAGTCACAGACTCACAAATGAAGATCTAGCGAAAATTGAGTCGTCTTACCGTTGAAAGTGTTTATTTTTGCATTATAGTTTATCTTAGCATAGTCAAACCACGAAATAGGATTACAGTTAGCAGTTTCTTGTTTTTTAACACACTTGTTGAAATAAATTACAGTTCAGCAGTGTCAGTATCAGTTTCTAAATCGATTAGTTATGCTAGGTAGGTGGTTTTATATTTTTCCAGTCGAGTAGATTTTAATCTCGCAGAGTCAGAACAGAAGGACGTCAACAGCCATCGAATTTATTAAGTGTAAAGGCATAGAGGAGTGAGTGGGATGTTTAGAGTGAAGAGTGAAAGCAAAGCCAGTGTATTTGGAGATAATAAAAGAGAAATGAAAGAAAGCGATGGAAAGACTAATTTTGCGACAGCTTTAGCAAGCCCATGTCCAATGTATTGTAGTAGAAGTCTGAGGAGAAAGCGACAAATTGATCCATCAGAGTGGAAAAGAAAGACATATCGGTTAGAATGCAATGGAATCCAGTGTAACATTGAGGATCTCATTTATCACCGTCGCGTCGTGGTATGTCTGTTTGCTGGCTTTCCTGGCTTGTCCTCATGCATGCTCTCATGCACTTCAACTCTGTCTGTCTCCTCAAACATGCAGCATCCTGTGCTCCGTCATCTTTCGCATCAAATATTATTACACATTTCTCACTCCTTCAATATTAAAGGATGTTCGAAGAAAAAATTCGTTATAGTGAAACCAGATAAACCGAATCTGCTGTATGCATCATTATTTTACACAGGAATTATAATGATATGACAATAATAACGAGCTTACTAATTTTCAACATTTATTGATAAGTGGAAGCGTGCAAGAAAATGTTGTCGCTAAAAAAATAAGGGATCTGCTGAGAGATGAAGGCCAAACGAGTTATTATTGCTGATCAAATGTACAAAAAACATGTCGGTCCTTATAAATAATTTTTATATGGATGAAGTACACGAAGTAAGTGTCTATATCCGACAAGATGCACTGATAAAGATAAATGAAGATAAAAGTGAGGCGTAATATAAAGGAACTGACGGGCTTCATGAGAAAATCCCAAACTCATCACCCGTCAAAACATAATTAGGTGTATTATTCATAGGAAGCTTTCACTGGCTGTAGTCGGGAGTTAAAGGATGACCGACGAGAATGAAACGTGGCAGGTCAGGAGACAGTGGAGTTACATGTTAGGCCATGAGGCCAATGGAGCTGCAAAGATCAGTAGACGAAGTATGTAAGTACCTGGCTATATTATATCTGTAGATGGCTTGGTATATCAAGACATGGTGTTTCATAATTTCGACGCCATATCTTCCACATTTAATAAAGCCATACTAAGTCTCGTGGGAAATGTTTACGAAAGACAAGGGAAATACTCATCCTAATAGAATGTTTCAATTTTATCAGAATGCTCTTGGAAACTTTGTTCGGGGCTTTCTTACTAATAATAGCCGAGATCGAGGGAGTTAGATGGAAGCGAAGATTGGGAAAGAGAGGAATCTAGGAGCTTTGTAATGTATGTAGCAATTTAAGTCTCGCTCTATGCTATCGATGTACTAAGTAAGAGTTAGACTAGTAGGAGGAAGGAGCATACAAATATATTTCCCTCCGCCCAGGATTTAACGTGTAAACAGTGTAAAGAATATTAGGACAGTTTTCCGTCTTCAGTTCTTGTGCGAGATATGAAGATATGTTATGAAGATGAGATGATGAAAGCAAATGACATCCTATAGCCTTCCTCGTCAAGGTCTCACCACAAAAATTGCTTTTCGCTTTCCTCCGCACAAAGGCGGAGAAGAATGGGAAGGAGGCTCCGTGCATGCATTTCCTAAGAAGACTCACAGAAAGAAACTACATTATTTTGCAAGGATGGAGGATGAGAGGGGGAGCGTAAAAAACAGAGTCGGTTATGATATGATGTCTTATTATATTAGTGCGGGATCTGAATGAGGGAGTTAGAGCAGGCCCAGCCAACAATCAACTCCACTCCCACAGAAGTGTTGATAGAATTACAATGTTTCTTGATCTAAATTGTTTTTCTAAAAATCGTCTCTTCCCTCTGAATTGCAGGAGAGAACGAAGGATGTTGTGTTTTCATGGCCCAAAGACACAGAGTCGAACAAAGTTAAAGCTCTGGCTGCCTCTCAAGGAATGTTTTCAACTCTTTTCAGATTGCTACGGGACGTGACAGGATCCTACCCTATCATGTAAGTCCCCTTTTCACCTCATTTTTTTCTTCTTCTTTTCTTTCCTTTAATGCTCCCTCCGACATTACTTTCACCTCATCAACTTGGAAATGAAAAGAAATCATCTTTTTATTATTACACTCTTCACCGTCTTCCCTTTCACGAATACCAATGTAAACAACCATCACTGTTAATTGTCTCTCACTTATTATCTTCTTAAGACACTTCATTTATGCTTACAAGACCCCTCAAAAATTTAACTTGAACATCCAAATAAATGTAGTTATACAAATATGGCATTTTCAATAGGGATCTTTTAAAATCGATTTGGCACTCTGCAATTAAGTAAATAATAACCAAATGATCCCTAATTTCAGCGTCGTAGTAATGCATGGAATTTTACTTATGGACACGTATGCTTAAATTGCGACTTTAAATTATATTAGCTAGGTACACCGTACACATTTACACATTTAGGCAACGTATTCTTGTTTGTATGTATAACTAATTTATCTGTAACAAAACAAAATGCAAACAAAACAAAAGTCAATCTATTTAATCTAGATGTAACTTTGGACCTAGGAGCGTATTTCATAAAGAATAATTGGATTCTCATAATAATTAAGTGTAATCATGATCGCCATATCTCCGGAATAGCAATTTTGACACTGTCTTTACTTTGGAATGCAAGGATCGTGCTTTAGCGTTGTGTAGCCTGTCAATCTATCGCTAAATGAGAAGATAAAAGTTCATTATGTCAGGGAAAATTAATGGTCTATACAGTGTGCACATAATCTCAGAATTTATTATTCTGTCGTACATAAACTGCTGGAAGCCTACATTAATGTGCTGATCCTACTTAATTCCGTTTTAATAATACTGTGGCTATTTTTATGGATGTGTTATGTTACGTACATGTATTTAAAAGTCATATGTAGGGCTTATTTATTAGTTACTGAATTGCCTGGTATTTATATTTAAAAAACAGAAAGTTATTTCATGCCTGATTTATATTAAATTATATTGCACTTTATAAGTATGTCCTGCTTATTTTTCTCATGACAATTTAATTAAAGTATGAAGCAGCATGTTCTTATGCAATAAATTGTTGGCAACGTAAATGTCAGGGCTCTCCAGAATAAATAGCTAGTAGCAAGTAATAATATGACAAATTAGGTATTAATAGGACGCCACCGAACCTGTCAAACATTTATGCAACTAGAACAAATAAACCAACAAAGATGAAATGGAGAACCATTAGTGAAATTCAGAGAATCGGTTTTGTGTGCCATGCTGTAATTTGTAATATGACAAAGTTGATATACTTACACAATATCGGTCACAATAAATTATAATCTGGTGTCGCATGCATGCAGATTATTTTGACTGGTATGCACTTGTACATGACACAGGTCGATACCTGTATAAGTTGTATATCGTTTGACGATATCTACTACTATAACTGTAGGTACTTTGGTAAAACTGCCTCTGTATTTTAATACATCTCACTAGTCAGCTTATGTAGCCTCATGTATGATGGCAACGATTATATGTTGAACAGACAACAACAGATAGACATTCTGTTGTCCTGTCATTGCACATGTCATTATTGTCTCAGTCTCACTCTACTTTTGTTTACTCCTCACTGAGAAACTGTTCAGAGCTGGTTTCTGATGATAAATCGTAGCATTCGTACTGGAAGGGAAGGAAATACATGTATGCATGTTGGAAAACTGTAGTGAATGTTTACCGATTCAACCAAAACCTGCTTGTTGTGCTTTGTTCAGCATTTCGGGCGAAACAGACTGTAACAATTAATGGTGTGTAACTTAAATACCTAGTTATACAGGCACTACGTATAATTAAGAGGCAATCAACTCACAAAATCCCACTTTCTATTTCCCTTCGTCAATTCATTTACAGTTTTGACCAATTTTCACCAAACCGAAATCTCGAATGGATTACTAATATTTCTGATAAAGGAATGGAGGAAATAATGTCGAAAATTTGCAGTTAGTAAGTAGTGCAAAAGAGAAAGTCAAAACGGTGCGTCTCCTCATCCTCTGATATTCGCCCATAAGTACTGTATACAATAATGCTACTTGACCCCAATTAAACAAAAAAAGATTTAAAAAATAATTTATGCAAATCCACATTAATTAGAGACAGCAGAATTCAAAGGGACGGTGTACAGAGAAATTCTTTCACGTAAAAAATTAAAACTTTTATTAGTAAAACGTTTTGATGGATACAGAGGTAAAATCATAGTAATTAAAGAATCTAAAATGGTTTCAATATTTACACAATGCACTAAAATAACCGTTAATGTCACTGAGCTCAGGTTATAGTAAAATTTTTAATAAACAACACAAATATTCAGAAAATCGGAACAAAGCAAAATATTAAGCAATTCAATAAAACATTCAGCGCTATGTCTCAAGTGATATAAAATTTCGAGAAATGCTAAATACTACTCTACAACATGGGAATTTCAATTAAAATCTTCAGATTTTTATATTTTTATACTTCGTGTCAATATTAACTTTTATATCTGCAGTAAAGTATTTCAGTGTCTAGTTTTCATGGTAGGTACTATGTAATGTAGATCGAGGATGAGTTCTTAATCAGCAAAGTCTGTTCATGTGCTAGAAATCCATAGTGTACTTGGCCATTTTCACATATTGTTCAAATATGCATGATGTGTGTACACAAAATAGGAAAAAGTACAGGATTATAAAGAAAATTAGGGAGCAAAAGACTCCATTCTTAAGGCTTTGTACAAACCTCTGTCCATGAATAAGCGTTGCAGCTTAGTTGTTCATTTTTTCATGAGGCATTAAATGCTCTGCAACGGTCTTGCTGTTTAAAGAAACATGGCTGCGATTATTCTGTTTGGCTTTTATTTGTTCCCTAACGTTTTGTGTTGACGTCGCAAAATGATTATGGAGCAAACAGGCTGCAGACAAAGGTAAGCTCTAGTGATCCTTACTAAAGCAAGATTTTTTCATATATTAGAAAAATGTTCGCCTTACAAATTTATTGTTGCGATACTATTGCTATACCAAAAATACTTTGCCTTGTGTGGAATCAAGTGGAATATAATAAAATAATACCATAGTAACCCTCGCTATTTGATTCAGCTAAATACGCCGAATTATGCAACATGTACCATGTACCTACCTCTAATATCTACTAGGCATTCAATTGAAATCACGGGATTTATACTTTGCAAATCAGTTTTGTCTAAATGAATATCAAATAGCCATTAGCAATTACGTTGTAGAATCAAGAACGCAGCTTACCAAAAAATAAGAAAAATAGAACATTTCCCCTAGGTATCTAAAACTTATAATGACCACAAAACTATTTTTCTCTTTTCCTAAAGCCGGAACTAAAATATTGTACAGACATAATACCTGCACATCACAACCATCGTAGAATAGTGACTGGTGGAGCTCGTGTAATTTATTATGTTTCAGTACCTATACAATAATATATCAAATTTACTATTCATTTTAATAATAATGCTCCTGATTGCCTGTTAAATTATGCAACATTTACTAACAACAATATTTTCAGGTATTTATGCCTGAATAAGTTACAAAATGATATTAAAAATTTTGAACAGAGCTGGGTCATATTATAGAGTATGCGCTGGTGGCCAGAAAGCATTCGCTAAGCTAAAAATTGCCTGAATCCTGCGACGGTGAAAGCCGCGACGCGTTTTTAAGCGAAATATTTACCGAAAGAT
>JABASI010001277.1:0-26482 GCA_019776505.1 Tomocerus nigrus
TATGACAAAAATTAAATTTTTTGAAAATATCTCGTTCATGCTTCCAAGAAAAAAATATGCAGATTCTGATCATAGCAACCGGAATTGCTACATTTTTGCTGGTGACCTTATCTCGTTGCCACAAAACCTGTGCAGTCAACCTTAAATATAGAAGCAAGCATGAAGTGCATCAATCGTTTTTGCTATGATTCTTTATTAATTTATTGCAGATGGAAAGACAATAGAATACAACGTTGTGTTTAAATGCGTTTTCTTGTATAATTTTCGAATTCGATTTCCAACAGACAAACTTTGTGATTCCATAAGCTAAAGACGATATCGGACGAGCTAAAAAGCATGTCGTGGCATAATGTATTCCGCTTAGACTTGAGTTTTTATTACTTTTTCATGAGCAATAATGATAACTTTCAGAGTTGTCATTAACAATTTTAATTTTCATATTGAAACTGTAACAGTCGGTGATATGTAAGTATAAGTATATTATATAATGGCTGTAATATAACACATTCGGCATCATAACCATCAGCCTTCAACATATTCTAATTCTGACCTATACAATTCCAATCACCCAATGATTCTCTAGCAAGTATGCAACAGAACGGCCAATACTACTCGCAAGTCGCAATAAAAATGTCATGCACTGGACCCTGAGCCTGGAATCGACTGGCAATACTTTGCTTTAGGATTATTCTAAATATTAAATAGCTATTTCTTTTTATCTATGCTCACGTTCTCTACAAAAAGGATATTTCTACACTTAATAAATATTGGCACATAACTGATCAATACAAATTGATATGAGGTGACTATACTTATGGTGTTCAAACAAACTGTACAGAGTAAAGAGTGCCCATAAAGTTAAAATAGGTAGACACATTGCCACTATTTAACTTTTGCTGTAAAAAGCAGATTTATTTTAATATCCATACAAATCCAGGTAAATGCATAGCTATAACACTTTACTTAATATTTACATAAGTTCGGCATATACTTAGTTATGTAAAAAAAATCCAATCCTTTCAAATTTACTTCCGAAACAGGTTTTGTATAATTTTATAGAGTTTTTATTTTTGAAAACGTTTCCATTCCCTGTGGAGTATATACAGGGAAGTCAAAATTTAAACTGCTTGACGTTTGAACGAGTACTCTGATTTTAATAAAGTTTACAATGGAAAGAGGATAAACAAACTGTGTTAGAAAAATTAATATGGCTATAGTATCGGAATTAGATCTTCTAAGGTGAGCGCAGAAATATTTAATGAGGTGAAAGTGAGACAAAGCAAACGATTGCAAAATAAAACGACGATTTTCTCATTTTTTTATTTTGCGCTGACCTAAGGACTAGGAGGGAGAGCTAGTTTTCGATACTAACCATATATTACCATTTCTAATACAGAATTTCATCCTCTTTTCATTAATGTAAATCCCATTGAAATCGGAGTACCCGTTTAAAAGTTATAAGAGGTCAAAAACTTTCTAGTTTCAATTTGACCGCCCTACATATATAAAAAATATTATGGAAACAAAATTGTATACATGTAAAAATAAATAATTATATAGAAAGTAGTTAGTTTGTAATGGAATTGTTTTGTGCAGACTGCCTGGTTTGCAGTCATTGGCTTCGTTTGTCGTGTATATAGTTTGAACATCCTTTGCATTTGATTGAAGTGACATTGAAGTTCAGGAAGAAGTGAAATAAGCTTCCACGTATACCAACTCACTCACTGACTATGCTCATTTCTATATAGAATCAAAAAACATAGAGCGAGTAATAAATAAGTAAGCACCTAAAAACTTCCTGCATGAATGTAAAAAATGTGCAATCGTAATTATTATAGCTGACTCCCGATATATCATTACAACAATGCAGAAGAGTGGACATAGCTGTTCACAGTAAACATCCACTGACAGCTATTTTTTCACTTCCATTTTGTTTGAACAAGGCTAATTAAGTGACTTTAATGGGTTTATTTTAAATGAAATTTTAGCAGATATTTGCTTTTTCATCAGTCGGCCAAAACATTTCCCATTTCATTCTAATGTTCTAACCTGCAATTCGTGGTAATTTTTAGTGAATTGTGGTGCATTTATGAAATTATTCTGTGTTTAAAATATCGAAGAGAATATTATTTTAGCACATCATACAGGTAAGCAACACTGATGTCCAATTTTAAAACTTTATCATTCACTTTTTAAATCATTCGTGCCCTACATTCGTGTCATACTCAAAATATTTTTTCCTAATTTTGTGTCCATATTCTCCATATTAAATTAACCGTTTAGCCTTCTTTCAATAGCACAATTTTTATTTTCAAAGCATATGTGTTCGAAATTTATTGAGTATATACGTAAGGATTATAAGGAATAATAAGCAAATTTGGTAAGGTCCGATGGGAAATGGGAATGCAATGCACGGAATTCTGGCCTTATCCTAAAATTTTTGTAGTAGTTGCTTCGCGAAAAGTTTTCATGGCAGGCAAATAATAAGCTAAAAAAACAGTCTCCGATTTTTTATTTTTCATAGTTAAAAATAAATTGTTTGAAGAAGCAAAAATGCATGCTGACGAAGGATAGCTGCATGCTCTGTATAGATGGATAATACATACTTAGATAGATCTCTAGCATTAATTGACACAAAATAGTAAACTCTGAAGATTCTAGAATAAATAGTTTCGTATGCATTACAAGGTTTAAAATATATTTATGACATTTTTGCGATTAATTTTGAATATTTTTTGTTTGTTATTTAGTAGTGGAGTGGAGTTGTGGAATTATTGTGGGTCATGTTCCGTTTGCTGCGAAAGAAGTCACATCCACTCTGTTGGATGCTCATACTTTTGCTTGGTTTCACAGTTTTACGAATATTTTCCCAAATGTTATCGGCGGATGAGAGCTTGAATGCCAATCGTCAGCAACGTCCTTTAATAACCAAACTCCTGACAATGAATAAAATTGTGCCTATGAATATTTCCTCTGATTTTCGAGATAGTGCTGCTGAGGATAACGTTGGCAGCATTAAAATGGATGCGGAAACTAATTCAACAGAAGACGATGGAGAAGTTGCTGAAAAATGCTCCTCTTCCTTCGGAATGAAGGGCAAAGCTCACTCTGACATCAATGTGATTTAATTAACATAGTTTATATATCCAAATCAACATTTCTATCACTCATTAAGTCATTATCATTAAATATAATTTAATTTATGGAGCAATTTGCCTATTTCTAAATATTTGTTTGTTCTTCTAATNAACATTTCTATCACTCATTAAGTCATTATCATTAAATATAATTTAATTTATGGAGCAATTTGCCTATTTCTAAATATTTGTTTGTTCTTCTAATTTTATTTGTTCTTTTGATCTTCAGAGAATTTTATTTTCCATACTATTTTACCCTGCCCTTATAAAATGTGCAATTAAAAATATTTTTCTTTTTAATTCTATGGTTAAATTATTTCCCCTTTTTAATTTGGTAGTTAAAATCTTTTTCTTTTTAATTATATACCTAGTTAAAATATTTCCCTCTTTAATTTTATAGTAAAAAATATTTTCCCTTTATATAGTTAAAATTCTTCTTTTTTCAGTTGATTCTGTAATTTTTATATTTGACGGAAAATACTTCTATTTTGAACTTCATAATAGAATTTTGCATTTTTTGTTTTCGGGAGAATTTTTTTAATTTTCAGGTGACATTTGTTTAGATTCTTAATTGATCCCATTATTTTTGTTAACATTTTTGGATGATTTTTCTTATTGTCGTAGATGATAGAAATGTATGACAACCTCGATTTTGATGATAAAAGCCAGTATGGAGACTGGCAAATTCGTTGGAAAATAAAAATTAACAGTTTAAGATTTAATGAAACGAACAAACTTAATGTCGTCTTACTTCCACACTCTCACAATGATCCAGGTATTTACTATCGATTATTTTATCCCCTAATTGATTGTTTTCACTTTTTGTGTCAATTTTATTTTAAAGTAACTATATAAATTATTAAACAGGCTGGACAAGCACATTTGAGAATTATTATGAGAGATCAGTGCGAGGGATTTTAGATTTGATGTTGCTGAATTTATACAGTAATCCATCGATGAAATTTATTTGGGCGGAAATGTCATTCTTCAGTCTGTGGTGGAATGAAATCGGACACGACAAGAAACTTGCACTAAAAACGTAATTGTTTTTAAATAATCATGTAATGATCTACTATAATCAAATCACATAAAATACTTTCGGTAAAAATGCTGACCACAATTTCGCCAACATAACAGCAGCGTGAATATTTTCAAACCATTTTTAAATAATTGTCATAACTTTTTATAAATGAAACAAAAGCATATTTTGATTTTTGATTATTATTTCAGATATTATACTTAGGTACTGCAGTTTAATTATATTGGAAATAAGTATATGGGTATATAAATTAAAACTTCAAAAACATTCTTGAAAAACAAAGTCGTTTTTATATACGAGGGCAATATATATATCTAAATAATTCATTCCAATATCAATTTTAAGTATCCATATTTAAAATTATAAACGGAATTTATTTTGCTGAAAATTTTAAGTACACGACTGTACGACTATGGTACAAAAAATAATATAACAGGGTAATGAACGTTATTTGTAAATTAAATTAACACTACCTATATACATACTAGGCATATATCTAGGATTAAAGTTGCAAATTCGGATAAAATAAGCGCAAAACTAATTTCTAGGATTGTTGAAAGAAAACAATTGGAATTCGTTACAGGTGGCTGGGTCATGCCAGATGAAGCTAATTCCCATTATTATTCCATCCTCATTCAACTTATTGAAGGGAATTTATGGCTAAAGCAGCACCTTAATTATGTGCCCAGGTAAAGCCATTTTTGGGATTACATAGTTTATATAATTAAATAAACACAAGGAGAGAATAATAAAATTTTTATTTTATTTTCACTAGAAATGGATGGTCAATTGACCCTTTTGGATTATCTCCAACCATGGCTTACATTTTAAAACGCTCTGGATTCAAAAATATGTTGATACAACGAACACATTACCTTGTCAAGCAGTATTTGGGAAATCGACAAGAATTAGAATTCTTTTGGAGGCAGAATTGGGGTAACATTTTTTAATGACTTTTAAAAATGTATATTGCTTTATTGTAGGTATTCGAAATTCGAGGAGGATTGAAATTATTGTTTCCACCGTTAGTTCATTAACAATTTAATTTTTTAAATTATCTTTAAATTATTTTTTAATTATTAAATTTATTTCGGAAGATGATTCTGGATCGACGGATATGTTGACTCACATGGAGCCATTTTCGAGCTACACGACGGTAGACACTTGTGGCCCAGATAAAAACCTGTGCAGGACTTTTGACTACCATGAGCGTTCCAGTGTCTACTCCACAGCAGTGGACACAACGGAAGGAAACATTGAAAAGCGAGTCTCGGATTTAATTCGACAGTACAAGAAGAAAGCCGTGCTCTTCAAATCAAATAATGTTCTGGTTCCGCTAGGAGCTGATTTCTCCTGGAACACCAAAATCGAATGGAATGATATGACCAAGAACTATGGAAATATTTCAGCCTATGCCAACCAAAAACATAATCTTCACACTCAGGTAATTAAACTATGTATCCGAACTAGAACTAACCATTATACAAATGTACCAATGAAATTACAAAATTTAATGAAATTTCAGTAAATGACTAATAATTTGTGGATGCCACATAAATTAGTACAGGTATTCAGTTTCAGTGATTATAACCACAAGAAACGCTTAAATTCTGATCATTTTAATTAATCGGGTATCTCAGAAGCAGGACTATAATTTTTTCTATTATATAATCAGTCAGCCAGAAAATAATCTAAAATGGAATAGATTATTTACAAAGTCAAATTTTCAGAATTAGTTCACCCCTCCCAGAGTGAACTATTTTTTCTTAATTTGACCCCGAACCCCCAACTTTTATTTTCTTTTCTTACCAAAAATTGAATAACAATGTGAAAATTAAAGTTCTAATGTAAAAAGTAAGTTTTTCTATTTTAAAGAGAATATCTTAGCAAGAATTAAATAGTAAAGTGACTAAATTAACAATACAGATACACTTTGGGACTTTGGATGAATATTTTACGGCTGTAAGTGCAGATGTCGACTCGAAGAAAATAAATCTGTCAAAATTGTCTGGAGATTTCTTTACGTATGCAGACAAGAATGATCATTACTGGAGTGGATATTATACATCCAGACCCTTTCATAAAGCCCTAGAAAGACGACTCATTTCCCATTTAAGGTAAAACGAAAATTCTCCGAGTCTTATTTAAAAATTGTAGCTCGCATGATTTTTCAATGGAATTGATTCTCATCGTCATTGAATTTGCAAAAGCATTACTATGCATAATGCGTACACTTAATATAATTAATAGGATAATAATACATAATTACTCTTCACTACATCTAATTGATATAAAGTTAATTTAATAATTATATTCTTAATAACTATTTATCTAGATCGGCACATATTTCCTATACGTTCCTGAATGCTGAATTAACTAAAAGATCTGGCGACTTGAGAGCATTTCCTTTCATGACAACATTATTCGGCTATTTGAGAAATGCGAGGAGGACATTAAGCTTATTCCAGCATCACGATGGAATTACTGGAACGTCAAAGGACCACGTCATGAAAGATTACGCAGAAAAGTAAAAATAAAATTATTCTAACCTAATTATGACAATACAAAAATATTCTTATTTTCTATCTTCAGAAATTCAGCAAACAAATTCATATGATATTAGAGGTATTCAATTTCAGTGATTATTATAATCACAATATTTTGATCATTTCAAATAATCGGGTCTCTGGCGCAGCTAGAAAATAATCGCCTCCTGGAGTCGATTATTTTACAAATAATCGCCTCCTGGGGTCGGTTATTTTACAAATAATCAGAATAACCAAATAAAAAATCCGAATCCATTTTAAAATTTTTGGTTATAATCTTCGATGTAAATAATCCCACAAATGAATACCTCTATTATTCAACTATTTTGCCTACTATAAAATTCTATTTTTATTAGACTCGACAACGCTGTCAGCAATTGCAGCTACGTAATGGAAAGATCCATGGAAATTTTGACACAGATAAGAAAGGATAATACTGTAAAGAAATTGGAATATCAGGAAGATACAAAAACGTTGCAATTAAAATTCCAATCGTTATTTGCAAAAGTTTCAATTTATTCCCTGCCGACTCTTGAAACAATTTCCTTGTCCTCATCCAGTCCGAATGAAGTCATTGTCACCGTTTTTAATCCTCTAGCTCAGACGAGGACGACACTTGTCTCCGTCAAAATTACAATTCCAGAAACAGAAGATGAAATGACAAATGTGCATGTGACAGACACGAAAGGGAAAATTTTGGAGTCGGAATTATTTCCCGTTTTTGAAGTAAAGCACACAATCTCGAAAAATGTCTTCCTGCTAAACTTCGTTGCCCAACAAGAAGCAATTACGATTAATAGTTTTATTATCGGTTTAGTCAAATTAAAAGGGGATGAGCCAAGGTAAATATGTTCAGTTTTCTTTTTAATTATGAAATATATTTAAGTAAGCATTAATTAAATTTATTATATATCAAATTATTTCAGGGCGGGAAAACCAAAAATTTATTTCGTTGGAGATACAGAAATTCCCTTAGAGCACGATCGTTTTGAAATTTCTATTCTTCCAGCACATGCTCCAATAAATATTTCCAAACGGAATCTTTACTGTAAATTTTGATTCAAACGGATTCATGGACAGTTTAGTGGTAGATGAAAAAGAGCATCACCTGAAACTAGGAATGTTCAAGTAAGAATCTTTTCAGACACAAAAATTAAAACAGATTTTGACTCTTAGCTTGTATAAAATTAAAATTTATATATAATGATAATACTTGATGATAATAAAAAATAACTACAATTTTAATTTTTTTAACCGACCGTGGGAAATTGAAATCAAATTGTAATTATGGAAAGTTAATTATTTGTCTTTTGAATGCATAACTTTTTGAAACGTTGTAAGATTCTTATAGGTAAAAGAAAAGCTTTGAAAAGCCATGGAATTGTCGTTGGAATTGAAATGTGGTGTTTCAAAATGATTTATTTTAGATATGGAACAAGTTTTCACAGTGGAACTGCTTCGGGTCTCTATTTATTTCTTCCTGATGGACCAGCCTCGCCTATCTCCATTTCCCAGCCTCTGATAAAAATTGTTAAAGGGCGACTCCAGAGTTACGTCGAGGTTTCCTTACTCTCTGTTCAGCACAGAATTACCATTTACAACCATTCCGGTAAAAAAATCTCAATTTCGTTTTATGAACTCTCTCTATAGTTTCAGCAGGGTAGATTTATTTTTATTCTACAGGAATTGAAAGGAATGCAATAGAAATCAAAAACGCTGTGGACTTGGGAAAAGAACGGGACTTTGAACTGATGATGAGACTTGAAAGCAAAATTAGCTCAGGGAATATTTCCTACACGGATCTCAACGCATTCCAAGTAATTTAGCTATTGTTATTTAGTTTTATAGGCAAAACAATTGAATTTCTGGCTGTTTTTCTATGAAAAACATAATTTTATTGTATTAATTTAGAATTTGTAATTTTAGATGATTGAAAGGAAAAGATTTGCGTCGATGCCACTTCAAGGCCATTACTATCCCATGCCGTCTGCAACGTACATTGAAGATCCTCATCTTCGACTGACTGTTCTAGGAGGTCAACCTGTTGGAACAGCAAGCCTAGAATCTGGAAAAATCGACGTAGGAATTTTTCTAAGAAATTTCATAATAGAGACTTTGCGTCGCTAAATTTTATAGCATTCTAGATACATTTTATTGGAAATTTTCATGTATAACATTTACAAAATGATTTCGAATTTATAAATTTTTATATGGTTCCTATTTTTGAACTTTATAAATTTAAAATTATTTCATAAATGTTATAAAAAATTTCAAAAATTTATAAACCTTAGCGACTCAAACTCCCTAATGTAATTTAATAAGTAATTGTTTCTTATTTTTTAACCTGTACTACTTACTTATTTCCGTCTCAAAAAGTTTTTCATACTTTATTGTATAATTATTTTACAAGATAATTACCTAGGTATGTCCACAATGATTCTCAGGTGGTGATGGATCGGACTTTAGTTGAAGATGATGGACTTGGTGTTGGTCAGGGTACCGGAAAGCCCATTAAAAATGTCAATGTGTTCAAACTACTTTTAGAAACTACCAGCTGCCAAGTTAATATTCCCAAATCTTTCTGCTTGCATTTACAGTTATTTTTATTGTTTTTTAAATTCAAATAATTCTAAAATGGAATAAATAAATGGCACCCTAAAAAATTTCTTCATTTATTTAGGACAGTAAGAAAGAAGAAAAGGCGCCAATGCTGTCACTCGCTGCAAATCTGCTGAAAAGTGAATTACTCCATCCTGTGCAAATATTTCGCGGTGTTTCAACGGACAATGACTCATTTCTTAGTCTTTTTGACTATGGTCAACAAAGAAATATTCCCTGTGACGTAGAATTCATCGACGCAATTCCACTGACACACTTCCCGGATCCATTAGATGACATTAAATATTCGCCAACAACGGAAGCTGGCCTTTTAGTTCGTCGCGTCGGATTCGATGCAAGATTTCAATTGAATTCTACTTTGGCACAATGTCCATCAACGAAAGAAAAGCTAGGCCAGGTATGGAAAATATTTAATTTTATGTTTAAGGCATAATTTAATTTTAATTTTAATACTTACTGCCCTATTCCGCAGTAAATAATAATAAACTATTGTTTTGATATGATTTTTTTGAAATATTTTTTGCAGTTGAGTATGGAAAGTTTATTTCCTAATATGATACAGAAAAATGTGACGCAAATAAGCTTGTCATTTTTGTACGAGTTGCAGAAATTAACATCAACCGGGACGTATTTATTAGAGCCAATGGAGATTTACGCCTTTCGTGTTGCATTTCAGGACACACCTCGATAATAAACAATCTTCATGTCATAAATTATTACTTCCTTAATTTAATCTTGTGATTTTTAAAAAGTCATTGACAAATTTAAATTTTTGTGATATGAATAAATGTTACTTTATATACAGTATCTTCGTTCATGTCCTGACTCCTGACTAAACATTTTTACGACTCATTCATTAATGGCTTCAATTTTTTTGAAGCAAGCAGCAAGACTAAACAATTATCATGCTACATAATAAAATTATAATGGTTTTTTTAGCAAAAATGTTATAGATTGGCAGATGACGAATAATATGACATTAAATCCTTTTTTTTTCCGGTTTAATCTGAAAAGTAATAAATAGACTTTTGAATTTTTTAGTTTAAGTCGTCATAAAAAACATAATGCGGTCACCACAAACAATTTATGTACAAAATACATATTCTATATAACATTTTTATTCTTTATTGAGTAATTACACAAAAAAGATTATAGATAGAACTATCAGAGGTTTAATTATTTTTCACAGTTAATCGTAATAATTAGTATAGCTATCTGATACTCAATATAAGTCGAATACACGATACTATAGCTCTATTAGTGTTAAGTTCTTTATCACCTGCTTATGTATTGTCACTATCGCAGAAATGTAGGTCGTATAGTCATATCATATTATATCACCCCATAATGTCACACCTGACAATTATTAGTTTGTATTTATTCATTCTACTGGCACTGACCAGTGGGACGACAGTCTGTTGAAGATAAGTGACAACAGACAGTACGCAGATTAAAATCATTGCTGCCGATAGATAATATCTGTGACTGTTTTTATGCCACCAACCGTGAACAAATAGAAATGAACCAATCCCGTTGAAATCTAAACTCATTTTGCATGCACATGCACTTTTGGGCTCCAATCAATCTCCCATTCAGCTTAGCACCCCTTTATTACTATTACACATTATATAATTATATGAAATGATAAAATGCTTTGATTCAAGTAAAGATCTTCATTTGTGCTTCGATAAGATAATGAGGTTTAATATTGTAATGTAAACTGTGCGATAATTTTATTATTTATTAGCACTAACACCATGCAGTCACCAGCAAAACGGTGCATGGTTATTATACCCCAGTTAATAAGTCAGGAATTAAAAATATTTTAAGCTAAGCACCTATAGAAAATTTTCCAACAATCATTGTCGACTTTTTAAAATACTTTTTTAAGCCAATTAAATTGTTTTGAGTGTTAATTTGTATTTTAAAACATTTATACATATTATAACACTGATAAATCAGGAATTCTATATGTTCTTTGATTCTGGAAAAGTGTAAAGGTACACATAGGTATAGTAATTAATTTTCATTTGGAATTATTTCCTGAAAACTTTCATACCATCTTTCATATCAGTAACAATTGATTTTACTTTTACATTTTTCAGGTATTTAATTTTACAGTGCTAATTAATTAAGTTTGCGTTTTCAAATTGGGAATCTCTGACATCTGATCGATAGGCTTTGAAAATTAAAAACATTCTGAAACTTTTACAACTTCTATGGTTAATGAAAGCGAAAATATAAATGGCGCACCTGAAGAGGAGACCTCCTCTCTTTTGGATAATTGTCGTTGCAGTTTTTCTTGTAGTCATCAAAATTTTACATCTCAACCACTACAGCAGCACAGTAACATTATATGCTGCAAAATTTGAGCCTTCATTCAGTTCAAAACTGTCGCATGAAATTGTGGCAGACTCTGAGTCAGAAAATGTCGACGATTTTGAAAGTGTGGACTTTGATTATTATGAAGAGGATCAACAGTGCCCTTCTTCTTCTCACGGAGTGGAAGGGAACAAACCTCTCTCCTCCGATATAACTGTAAGTTATTCCAATTTCTAATCCAAAGCTAATTATATGTAAAAACACAATAAAATAAAAATACCCACTAAATAAAAACGACCAATAGATGATTGCCAATTAAAATTCTAAATAAATATTTGCTAGTACACAATTTCTCATAATTTAACATAATATTACATATTAATACAGATAATTGTTCTGTGGAAGATTTAATGTGAATGTCTATAATTTATAGATGCTGGATATTTATGAACATTTGGTTTTCAACGATAGCCGTCAATTTGGAAATTGGCAACAATTTTGGGATATTAAAATTGATAATTCAAGATTTACCGACAGTAATAAACTTAATGTATTCCTCATCCCTCACTCTCACAATGATCCAGGTTCTAATTACAAGTTATCTGATAATTAATAAAGTTATGCTTCGAGTTTTTGTGATGTTTAATTTTTGATTGATTCGATCTATTCACCAGGTTGGTTAAAAACATTTGAGCAGTACTATAAGATATCCGTGAAGCACATTCTAGATCTGATGTTAGAGAATTTGGACAAAGATGAAAATATGAAATTTATCTGGGCTGAGATGTCCTTCTTTAGTTTGTGGTGGGATGAGCTCTCGACAGAAAAAAGGTTGCTATTGAAAAAGTATGAAGGAAAACATTAAAACATATAAACTCAATTTTTGTTTTTAAGCTGCTGGCTGATTTTATTGTAGATAAATCCGTAAAAATGCAATACAAAACTAATTTCTAGGATTGTTGAAAGAAAACAATTGGAATTCGTTACAGGTGGTTGGGTCATGCCAGATGAAGCTAATTCACATTATTATTCCATCCTCATTCAACTTATTGAAGGGAATTTATGGCTAAAACAACACCTTAATTATGTTCCCAGGTAAAACCACTTTTAGGACTGCATAATTTACATAATTAAAGATAGGGAGACAAATAATATTATTTTATTTTATTTTCGCTAGAAATGGATGGTCAATTGACCCGTTTGGATTATCTCCAACCATGGCGTACATTTTAAAACGCTCTGGATTCAAAAATATGTTGATACAACGAACACATTACCTTGTGAAGCAGTATTTGGGAAATCGACAAGAATTAGAATTCTTTTGGAGACAGAATTGGGGTAACACTTTTTAATTTTAGATTTTTGCAGAAAATATTTTAATTTTTCGCCAAAAAGAATAGTTTTTTAAATGATGAAATGATTTTTGATTGCAAAAGACACTTCTGGGTCAACTGACATGATGACTCATATGATGCCGTTTTCCAGCTACACCACGCCTGCGGGTTGTGGATCCGATCAATTGACGTGCAGAACTTTTGATTTCAAAGAAAAGTCTTCTAATTACTACAGTGTAATTCCAACGACTGAAAGAAATGTGGAATGGAGATCAACGAAATTAGTGGAGCAGTATAAGAAGAAAGGGATGCTGTTTAAAACGAACAATGTCCTTGTGCCATTGGGAAACGACTTTGCCTGGGCCACCGAACTTGAATGGGCCAATATGACAATAAATTACGGAAACATATCTGATCATGTCAATCAGGGAAACAACAACTTTTACACACAGGTCAGTTCTATAATATTTTAAATACGATATCATATTTTTTTGCCAATACTACAATTATTTATCTTAAAATGTAAAACTCGGAAAATGTTGAATTGTCTGAAATGGAAATATAGATGCGGTATGGAACATTGGATGACTATTTTTCAACCATTCGCTCTGATTTCAAAGCCAAGAACATGAATGTGTCAACACTTTCGGGAGATTTCTTTACTTATGCTGATAGAGACCATCACTACTGGAGTGGATACTACACTTCCAGACCCTTTCACAAAGCTCTGGACAGAAAACTCATTTCCAATCTGAGGTAGTTAAGTTTTCATTGCATATATCAATTAAAAAATATGATAATTAAGATAACTATGTATAAAATCCATATTTTTTTTTAATTTCTTTTTTTCAGTTAACATTAAAACATTTTGTTTGTATTTTGTTTGTTGTAAACATGTAGCTATTTTGCAGATTTTACTAAATATAATAAAAGAAATATTAACTTTTATTTTGCCGTAATAAATATATTTTAATTTTTCTCAGATCACGAAAACTGAAGTAATTGAGTGATACTCCGATTTATAAATTTTCATTTCTCTGTTTAGATCGGCTCATATTATTTATTCCTTCCTAAATGCAGAGTTGTCCAAAAGATCCGGCGATATCAGCCAATTTCCGTTTATGAAAAGATTATTTGGACATTTGAGGCGTGCTAGGAGAAATTTAAGTCTGTTCCAACATCACGATGGAGTGACAGGAACGTCAAGGGACCACGTCATGAAAGATTATGCAGAAAAGTAAATTAAATCAACAAATTAAATTAATTTGTCTTCATTTTTTCTTTTAAAATTTAAATTCCTAATTATTAATGGCCTAAATTATTTATATAAATGCCTGGACTGAATTCCGCAATCAACAACAGCAGTTATGTCATGCAGATATCCACCCAGATTTTGACACAGATAAAAAATGAGAATATCATCACAAAATTAAAAGCTCAGCAAGATACAGACAGTTTTGATCCGGAAGCATTCCGATTAGAATTTCGACCAATTTTTGCAAAAGTTCCAATTTATTCCCTTCCCACTCTGGAAACGATTCCGTTGTCACCTGCAAGTCCGAAAGCAATTGTCACTGTTTACAATTCCCTTGCAACTTCCCGAACTACACTCGTCACACTGAAAGTTGCTATTCCAGACGAGGACGGAACTGTACAAGTCAAAAACCAAAAAAGACAAATTGTCGATTCGGAATTATTTCCCTTTTTTGAAAAAAATCACACAATTTCAAAATCTGTCTTTCTGTTGCATTTCCTTGCCAAACAAAAGGCAATCAGCATTCACAATTTTGTTATCAGTTATTCGAAAGAAATTAAATCAGGCAGCAGGTAAATAGAATTTCATAAAAATTCAATTTCCCTATGGCCTACATGAGAATTCTATTATTCATTTATAATTCTTGTTCAAATTTTATTAATTTTCCAGGGATGAATTGACAAAGATCCTTTTAATTGGACCGCAAAGTTCGAAGCTAAACTTGCAACACAGTCGATTTGATATTTCTCAGGAAAATGATTTGGAAAATATTTCTATATCGAATAGATTTTTAGAATTAAACTTTAATTCTAGTGGATTTCTCAGTAGTATCATACTAAATGGGAATACACAAAAACTAAAAATAGGAATGTTTACGTAAGCCATCAATTTCGATTAGTTATTTTAAAGAAAATTATTATGTCTCCTACTAAATAAAAGCATATTTATATAAAACTAAGGAATTATAAGGATGGTAGATACCCGTCCATTGTGTCTCTCTGTTGAAATTTTGACATTTCCATTGCAATTTGACTACTTTCAAATGTATATTCCTCCTATTATTGTTGCAATACTGCAAAGGAAAATTATGTTCAAAATGACACTCTCTACAATGTAGACTTCTTAGATGTTGCTACTGTACTTCGTTTTCCTTTTAAGAATTTGTAAGGAAAACATGACTATAAACAAAAAATGACACTTTTTGGCAGATAAAATTCAAATGAGGTTAAACTAAGATTCGATATCTTATTATAGATAATAAAATTTTAAACATAATTTTGCTATGCATTTTTGCAAAAAAGAATTTTTAGGAATAATATTTGTTTGGAAAATGTCAAATTCCAATGTAAATGTCAAAATTTCGATAGCAGACTTTAGAGCGACAAGTATCTACCATCCTTAAAATGTTCACAAGTAAAATGAATGTTCGTCACTTAAAAATCTGAAATGCTGTATTTTCTATTTAGATATGGAACAAAAGCAGAGAACGGGGCCCAATCCGGTCTTTATTTATTTCTTCCTGATGGCCCGGCAAAGCTCCTGGAAATTAAAAAAGAATCTGATATAAAAGTAGTTAAAGGAAGACTGCAAAGTTACGTAGAGGTCTCTTTGCCTATAATTCAACATCGTACCACAATTTATAATCATTCTGGTAACTCATTTTTGAAAAGCCACTAATTTAAGTAATTTATCATTTTTAATTTTACACTACAGGTAAATATTAAAACATTTGTTTATTTGTGTAGGAATAGAAAGTCAGGCAATTGAAATAAGAAATACAATAGATATTAGCAGGAAAAGGGATTTTGAATTGATGATGCGGATTGAAAGTGGAGTGACTTCTGGGAACATTTCATTTACTGATCTCAATGCATTTCAAGTAGGTAATTTATTCCTAAAGACACAGAATTTGATTTTATGAATTTATTCTCGTTAATTCGTAATAATTGTATGACATTTTCAGATGATTGAAAGAAAAAGATTTAAATCGATGCCACTACAAGGCCATTACTATCCAATGCCATCTGCATCTTATATTGAAGATCCTTATCTTCGTATGACAATCCTGGGAGGCCAGCCTGTTGGTACAGCAAGCCTGGAATCTGGACAGATAGATGTAAACATTTCTACATATATACTTTCCTATTTGGTTAATGGGAAAATTTTATTTAACTTTTACCATTTTTGCAATTTATTTTTTTACTGGGTGAAATTTTGCCTTATTTTCAATTTCATTTTTTACTATATAAATCTTTTCGTTATTTGCAATTTTATTCTGTAGGTGCTGTGTTCAATTTTTCCTTATTTGCAATTGTATTTTTTACATTTTGTGTTATTTTTTTAATTACTTTATTTTTTTATAAAAGACTATCACTATCATTTATACTATTATTTCATAAGTCTTTATATAGCAAGCATAATTAAATTTTCTAGGTAGTAATGGACAGAATTTTACGTAAAGACGACCAAAGAGGCGTAGGGCAAGGGAGTGGAAAGTCAATTGAAAATATAAACACATTTAGAATACTTTTAGAAACTTCTGACTGCCAGGTAATTTGAAATTTATTTTTATAAAAGTATTTTTTATTAGTACCTATACTCTCATTTTGGTGATTAATGATTTCTTTTGAAATGTAGGATGGCCTGGTAGAAAGAGTTCCAATGTTATCTCTGACGGCGAATCTCCTGAGAAATGACTTGCTTCATCCATTGCATGTTTTTCGTGGAATTCTTTCTGAATCTACTAACCACATTCTTAGTGACGGTGACGAACTCGTAAATCTAACAGCCGATTACAATCCAAATGTCAATATTCCGTGCGATGTCGAATTTATCGATGCAATTCCAATGGCCACCTTCCCAGAAACACTGGATGACATTAATTACAATCCACTGGCAGAAACTGCCATTTTACTCCATCGTGCAGGCTTTGATTCAAGATTCAGGCCAAACCCTAAAGTTTTTCAATACCAGTCTTCCAAAATGACATTAGGCCAAGTAAGAATAATAGTTAAAATATATTACAAGTATAGGTACACTTAAACCTAAATAAACTATGCAATACGGATATAATACAGAGTAGCGGTGTTAAACTTTTATTATGTACGTATTATATTATGGAGGAGTAGTGCACTGCATGGTATTAGGCAAGCAAGGTATGTATTAGTAGTATAGGACTTCAGAATGACCCAGATGACTTTGACCTATTGACCCCATTTTCTCCTTTAGTTTTTCTTTAGACCCCAGTAGTACTTTACAAATTTTGATCAATGTTTCTCAATGCGTTCATGGGGTGACCACTGGATGACCCATAGTTGACCTTGTCCAAATGACCCCATTTTTGAATTAAGTGGTCCAATGCGCAATGGACCTCTATGACACTCAAAAAATTGAACTATGCACGTCAATCCGTTCATAAATGTTTTCGTACCCAGGGACGGACAGACAGATTGGGAATTCTTGTAGAGCAGCTTCCCTACTTTGAATAGTCCATCAATAATATTTTTCCTGGCACAAATATTTATTTTAGCATGTAAAGTGGAAAAAACCGAATCATCAAATTTTGCAAAATAATCTCATATCGTTACATATACATTCCTGATTACCTATCAGATAGATTGATACAGAAATTGAAAGTTAATACCTATATAGTATACTTTTAATAGAGAATGTTTATGACGCTTTTTGCAGTAGAATAGGATTGCAATCATGCAATGTTAATTGCATTGTTTTTAATTGCCATTTCTGTGTTTTGTTTAGCTGAGCCTCAACGATTTATTTCCTAATTTGCTGAAGCCAAATGTGACGCAGATGAGCCTTTCGTTAATGCAAGAACTGAAGAATTTACTGTCTAAAGACACACTCTCACTTGATCCAATGGAAATTTACGCTTACCACGCTCAATTCTAAATCAAGAATCGATTAATAATATGTACATAGATTTCGGAACGTATTAATAAAACAATTTAGTATAATTTAAAATGCTAATTAAATCAACTGATTTAAAGTCTACGTAAGAGATTACTATTTAATTTATGTATCGCTATAATAATTTAATAATTAGTAATAAAAGAGAATTTAAAAAAATGTAGTTATACGTTTCACTCCCACAACCATCATCATTATTATTGATCATGGGCCAGGGCTATGGACATATAGTACTTGTACTTCTTCAATCAAGGTGCACCAAATCAAAGTAATTAATAAAAAATAATAAAAAACAATAAGCATGAAAAAGAAAAGGCCAACTTTCCCACTAACAAAAATGTGAAGACAAAACAGAAACTGTATGAGACTTTCGGGCTTCGGGGTACTGTGACATATTTGACTGTAAGAAATTTGAACAACCCGCACATTTCTGGCGGTGGATTTAAATTCTCATGCTGTTTGGGTCCATGGCTCTGTTTACTTCTGTTTTGAGCACATTGCGTCGTATCGAATCGCAAGGTGGTAAACATTCATCATTTTGCTTTTTCATTTCCAGAAAAAGATTGAATGCTGGATTTTTTTTGTGAATTTTAACTTTATAATTATTAGGATATCCTTATTGGCAATTCGAAAAAATATTATTATGGCTGAGGCTGTTAATGCACCATTGGCCATTTCGCCGGGTATGATGGACTCGGATAAAAGAACAGTATTTGTCGGGAATTTACCTCGAGATGTAGCCAAAAGGGAAATTGAGGAAATTTTTGGGGAAGTTGGTCCCATCAAAAGGTGCTATATTCAATACCCAAGGGGTGGTAAGTCAAATTTTGTTTTTGAGTGTAATTTAATTGTAATTGTAATGTAAAATATGTAAACAGTAAATACTAATGATTTAGTTTGACAATGATTAATTTTGAAGGGTTTTGATTTTAGAAAAGAAACAACAAGACACAACAGTAGCTTATGTCACGTACGCTATCAGTGACGACGCGACTACTGCAGTGGAGCAGTTTGCTAATCAGAAAATTGGTGGAAATAAAGTCATCCTCAAGTTATCCAGTTCCAGAAGTGAACAGATGAGGGATAACCAAGCACCAAGACCACCACCACCTGGATCTGTAAATGTGATTCCGATAGAAAGGCCTAAACTTCCAAGGCTAAAACCAATCAATAAAAAATCCCGTCTCATTGTTCGTAATCTGTCTTTCCAGGTATGAATTAATTTATCGTCCACATAATTTATTATGTCTAATAATAATAATTGAACTGTCTTAAGGATGTACACTTTATCATACAATTTTATTTATGAACTTAATCAAGAAGTTTTAATTTTGGACCTATAATCAAAGAGTTTTATTTTTTGAGTTATAGTTGACGGAAGAGAAACTGGAAGCCCTTTTTTCAAAATGTGGCGAGATTAAGGATATTAATATTCTTAGGAAAGCAAATGGAAAAATGGTCGGTTGCGCTTTTATCCAGTATGCAAATGTTCATCAAGCAATAAATGCTATAAAGGAATTGAATTTCAAGGAGTTTATGGGTAAAAAATCTATAAAAACATCCCAATAAAGTATTTTTGAAGACATTAATGTTAGTCAGAGTTTTTTGCTTTTTTAACACTAACGAGTTTTATCTGTAATATGTATTTTTTTAAATTATTAAATAGGTCGACCAATAGCTGTAGATTGGGCGTTACCGAAGAAAGAATTTCAAAAAGACGATAATGAAACTTCTGAAGAGACACTAGAAAATGGGGATGAAGTCAAAATTAAAGAAGAGCCTGAAAGTGACGATGAAAGTAAAGTTGACCCTGATATTTTAGTTAAGAGTGAAGACGATGATGACGATGAAGACTCCTCAATTTCAAGGAAACGTTCACGAAAAATAAATCTGTAAGCTACGATAAAAAGGATGTAATACATATTAATTTATTATTTACTTATTTAATTTATTATTCATTTTTTATTTTTGAAATGTAGAGAGGATGAGTCTGAGAGTCCGATTAAGCGAGTGAAGCGAAATGACGTCGAGGAAGGAAAAACGCTATTTATTCGTAATTTAGAGTTTGAGACAACAGAAACTGAACTTCAAGAATTTTTCAAAGGCTTTGGACAAATCGAATATGCATTGATTTGCAAAGATAAGTTGACAGAACATCCTAAGGGAACTGGATTTGTCAAATTTAAGGTGAACATTTATAATTTGTTTTGTTTTAAAGTATCCAGAAAATGTTGTACATTAAATTATTTAGAAAATATTAAATATTTAGCTATTAAAATTATATTAATAATATTTTTTAATGATAAAGGATTCAGACGCAGCAAACGAATGCCTTCAAAAATCGATGAATGAACCAGCACATTTTAAATTGGGCAGAAGGCAATTTTATATCTCACCAGCCATGTCAAAGGATAAGCTTACCCAAAAGGAAAACGACGAAAAACTCCCTAAAGAAATCAAAGATAAACGCAATTTGTATTTGGCAAGAGAAGGATGTAAGTTTGTAACGTATGCTCAAAAATTCAAAAATATTCTATGGATGTGGATTTTTTTAACAAATCATTTTTTTACAGTCATAAGACCAGAAAGTGAAGGTGCTCAGGGTGTGTCTGCCACAGATATGAATCTCCGTGCATCTCTGACGAAAACGAAAAAGCAAATGCTAAAGAACCTCAACATATTCCTGTCGGACACGAGACTTTGCGTCCATAATTTATCACCCCAATTCAGCGATCAAGACTTAAAGAAATTGTTCGCAAAGCATTCTCCAGCGGAGGCCAAAATAACTGAAGTAATTTGATTATCCTTCGATTTTCTATCATTTGTACTAGCATATATTAAAATTCTGATTTATTTTTTTATTGGTTATCTGATTTTAATGTAATTTTTTAGGCAAAGATAATGAGAGATTTACAAGATACGGATTTAAAAGGGATTGGGAAATCCAAGGGTTTTGGTTTTGTGACATTCACCCAACATGAGCACGCACTCCAAGCACTTCGGAAACTAAATAACAACCCGAATATATTTTCTAAGAATAAGGTAAGATTAAAAAGCCAGAATTTATTCTAATTTTTATTAGTAAAACAAATTAAGAAAATTTTATGAAGAATTAATTTTAATTAATTACAATAAAAAATTTCTTGCAGAGACCTATCGTTGAATTTTCATTGGAAAATCGAGCTGCTATCAAAGCCAAGTTAAAACGGACAGAAAAAAGTAAAGAAAATAATGTCCAAGAAAATAGTAAGAAGTCGGAAAAGAAATTGCGTAGACTGGAAAAACGAAAAGCAAAGCGAGCTGAAGAACAGGAGAAAAAAGCCACGGAAGTTAAAAATGATTCGGAAAACAGTCATCCCGAGAATAATTCGGATGAGGAAGAAATGGACGTGGATCACAATGTGAAATCAGAGTCGAAGAAAAAAGTGTCTAAAAATAAAAATAAAAAAGTTGATTTGGAAGAGGATAATATTCCAAAATTTTCCGGACTGACAGCCAAGGAGGGAATATCTACAATTCCAAAGATCAAGCCTAAAGGTAAAATTACAAGGAAAAGTCTAAAACCTTCAAAGAAAAAGAAGCAAGAGGAACGACGTCAGCGAGAGCCAAAAACCAAGCCTAAGAATTCGCGGAAAGACAAGGAGGATGCAGTCGATAGAATTGTTTCTCGTTACAGGCAACAACAAGACGCAGGTGTCGAAAATAAAAAACAAAAATGGTATACATAAATATCACAAGTTTTTGTTTTTATTAAAATAAAAATGTTTTGTTTTATTTTTCAACCTCACAAAGAACAATTATTTCCATGTTATAATCATTCGAAATACTAACTAGTAAATAGTTAAGCGATTCTTAGCAGCTGTGTGGCTGCTCCAGTAGAGATTCACTTTCACTTATTACTAGCCAGGAATGATTCGGAGACAGGTACCACGAAATAAATGCCGTTCAGGAGCTAATCGCTAAAAATCGACAATCATTACACTTTCCACTTAGCTACAGTCACACTAGTGAGTTTCTTAATTTCTTTGTTCCATTTTTATCGATTCGATGCTATAAACATCGATAATTCTTATCAGGCACGTATTAGAGGGGGGCGAGAGCCGCAGTGTGCCTAAATCGGAGGAAAAGAGGAAAGTTTTTGAAAAATAAGATAAAAATCCCAAACTTCACTCGCTTTTCGTGCTAGTGCTAATTTTCATTAATTTTAAATTTGAAACCTCAAAATTTTTCGCGATTTGCGCGAATTGTACTGATTGAATTGCACTATTGAGAAATAATGCAAAAGTTGCTCCTCCCTCTGATCATATTTATGAATACGTGCCTGATTCATATATCAGCTTTTGTGTCTGGTTCAGGTGCATTTCACCGAACAGAGATAGTAATTTTTTAGGCGGCTGCTAGGGTCTTCCGTCTCCTGTGGAACGTTCGTACGACAATTACAATAAGGACAGACATAAGACCCTTCTCCTGCGGTTGTATTTTCTGTTGAAATGAGATTGGCTTCTTGAGCATTTTGTTCTCTCCTTTTCTTCGCCAGTTCCATTGTCCAGCGAGTTAGATTAATTAAGTGTGAGACTCCCACAGTGGCACAAAACAGCCAAATGGCCATGAATGCAAAGGTTGCCAATCCCAAATGATCATAACTAAATTCTCGAAGTGTCCACCAAAGGGGCATTCCCGTCAAAAACAATAATCCGTAGCAAATCGTCGCCAATTGCATCGCCATTAAATCTCTCTGTAATAAATCATAAGAATAATTATTATGTCCGAAGAATGAGAATTACTTTTTTCTGACTCCTTTTAGCCCTTAACGCTTAAAGAAATCTATCCATGGCTAATTAATTAAGAACTTTTACGTAATAAAATCGTATGGTGGAATTGATGCCAAGAAGAAAGAGCAAATAAATCCACCATGCAAATTCCCTCAAACATCTTCTTTTCCGTTGTTCGTAAGTAGCACTAGGTCGAGGCGGAACGCTCACATATCCACCTGTCTGTAAAAACAATTAAATTACAATGATAGCATAGCAGTACTTAATAGTTATAGTGTCTTTTATAGAGACCATCATTAAGATATCTCTTAATTGTCTTGTTATTATTGCACTTACAGCCAGTAAATATTGATCCAAACCCCACAGGGCAAAACAGCTGAGAATAATTACCTGTATATTTTTAAAATATTAAATAGCATTTCGTTTTCAGTCAAAAACATGCTATAATAGTATAGTATCCCATAAACAGTTGTTTTTCAAGATTGTTATCGAGAAACCAATATTTTTAAGCGTTCACAGTTCAGATATCAACAGTAACATTACGCAACCCAAAATAAGATTTTTCAGCATATTTTCTTCTATTAAATTAAATAAATATTATATTATTTATAAATGTGTAAGAATAAAGAATTTTTAGCACAAACATGCAAATAAAGAATTTCTGCGACAAATCTGTAAATAAAGAATTTCTGCTAGGTACAAATCTCTACATAAGGAATTTCTGCTAGGTACAAATCTGTAAAATAAAGAATTTCTGCTACAAATCTCGAAATGAAGAATTTCTGCGACAAATCTCTAAATAAAGAATTTGCAGCATATAAACATAATCTCAAAAGAATTTTCGTGCAAGAATTTTATGCACAATAAAAATTTCTGGCAATTATCTGTAAATAAACAAACAACAATAAACTACTATGCATTTTCTTAAATTCCTGCATAAAGTTTTTCCTACTTCCGAAATATACAATTTCTAGCACAAAACTTTTCTCAAAAATAATTTTTTAGCAGAAACATTTTTGCCAAAAATAATTTCTATTCTAGCACAAAAAAATCTAAGGCAGAAATATTTACCAAATGAAGTTCCGCTCCCCTACAAACGAAATATCCCCCAAAACACATAACGGTCAAAAGATCAGCGGTGAAATTACAATTTTATTAATACAACTTGGAAGGAAGATCATTGCGAGCTCAAGAAAAGTTGTTCAATGAGTATCGAGATTGAATTTTATAACGAAGATGAAATTGATGAAACGGAATTGCTATTTATCACTTCTGGCATTACAACGTTTTGTCATTAGATAGAAGTATCTATAATTTATAATTTCAAGCTATAATTTCAGATGACTGGGATGACATACCTACTGGCTTACTATGTGCTTACTTACACCAATTGAATTATTTTTACAACAAAATATTGTGCCCGACCAGCTCAGTCAGATTTAGCCGCAGTATATTATAATAGTAAATGTATGAAGAGCAGGGAGGGCTTGTTTATGCTGGCTTAGCTCTTTGAAATGCCCGAATTCGGGGATTGGAATCGTGTTGGCGCTTTAGTCTGTTTGCACGCAGAATTTGTAGAGAAAATGTCGCTGTAAGTAATGATCCGAATGGATGGATTCATTTGCACGTTCTAGTTTCTAGTTCTATGTAAATAACGTAAAACTGCATCAACATTAATAAAAAATGAGTTGACTAATGCGATACCCTGTCCCGTACTCAAATAATTTTATGGTTGTAGTTTCTCAATTGTTTAAATCTCCTTGCGGACAGGTGAGGTAGGGGAAAAGTTTAGGTGCATACTTAAAAATAAAAAATAAGGTGTTATTACCGGTTTTACCTAAACTTTACGTTGACGTAGTGGTATCCGTCGACTTAAAAACGTAAATTATAATTCGAAACTTTTGATGTTATGATTTTTACGTTTTATTCATTTTGTTATATATCATAATGTTACTAAGAATTTAAGATCAATAATTTTTGTCGGAAAAAGGAATAAATTAAAAATGCTAGCTCCGTAGATAACGGTGGTTTCAAGAATTCCGCCTATGTCAACTGTGCAAGCTACCATTCCGTTTTGAAAACAATGAAAAATGAGTGATAATGTTCTTCCATGGTAATCGTTTCCAGAAAATAACGAAATATTAGTTTGGGTAAACGTATACCGTGCGATATATTTATTTAATCCATAAAAAACCTTCTAGTCTACAACACATTCAAAAAAAATCATAAAATTCATTCATAAAATTAATCCCAGATTCCCGCTACAATCATCGGCGTGTCTAAATTAAATATTCACCAGCTAAAATAATTTCTTGGATTTAGCCTAAGGGTCAAGGGTGCCACTAATTATAATAATGTGACCCAAATACGCTTGATCTTCTTGGCCGAGACATCTTGCGCATCCTGTCTTACTGTGCGGTGGTGAAGAAAGATTAAGATTAAGAGTGAAGCGGGAGCGGTTAAAGAAATTCTGCGTCTATCCAAGATTCTTTAATTTTCCCGTCATCTAAAGTCTTGACCTGAACATCGGTGATTCGTATTCTCTTCCATTGACCCCTTAACTGGCGGGTCAACTGCTGCAGGTCAAGTACCTGGCTGAGCCACCGAACTCTGGCGGAGAGAGGCGGGAGGGTGTACGCACTAGGCTCAACCAGAAGATGGAGTCTGGGCACGTTGACTTTCTTTTGGTATTTGGCGTAGTCCAGCAAGTAAACCTTCTCTACCTCGTGAACTTCTCCAGGCGGGATTTTTTTGGGCGGAATCGTGGAAGGAACGACAGCTCTGCACATGATCTTGACATTCTCCCGCAGTTCGGTGATGAACAGGGACTTCCCATTCGTCGTAGCCAGAGAATCGGCGTGAGCCTCAGTGAAATCCGCGGAAGCGTTCTCTTCTTCCAAGTCACGAAGTTGGCGGTAGATTCTCCAACGCAGTTCCTTGTCGCCCTCCTCGATGATGGACAAGGAGATCTCCCCGTCGACACAATCCACACTCTCCACCAACACCAACAACTCCGCACCCACAAAATACTTCGGATTAATCCAATTGATTCCAAGGATTGGGCTAGGCTCCCAAATTATCCTCTCCGCCCCTTCTTCACTCACAGCAGACATTTCTTCGTCTTCAATGACCACTTTTCCGCCGATTTCTCTTCCGTCTCCTACACTATCCCACCTTCTTGTTGAATCTAAATTAAAATTCAAATAAAGCTTTATAAATCATCACTTTCCACACAACTTTGAGCGACATCAACCAAGTATTTGTTTTAAATATTGTACACCTGGAATATTGTAAAGGGAGGGGCTTCTTCAAGTGAAGTTTAAATAATTAAATAGCCCGAATATAAAAGTGAACTAATTAAGTGGCTAAAGACTATTAGATTGAATTGAAAGGGGGATTACCCATTTGTCTTGGATATCAATTGAAATTTTCTTGTCAAGCTAGCCAGCACAATGATTTTGGAAACTCTGATGTTTTTCTTTGTCCACTACACTAGTACTGCATACTGAAGTGAGTGTATTAAATGATACG
>JABASI010001278.1:0-26469 GCA_019776505.1 Tomocerus nigrus
AATTTTCTTCCACAGAAATAAGTAACCATATCGAAAAATCTAAACACACTGCATGTTGTTTTTGTTGAGGTTAGCATTTGGAGAACAAACTGCGGAGATTTGTAGCTTGTCCTTCTATAAAATGGTATGAAGGAATTCCTGAACTGCAGATGTATAAGTAGGTACGAGTACTACATTAGATGAAGACACACAAATTGACTTAGATAGAGATCTCTTGAATAATTTTCCAGTTACTTGAGGAGTTCCAATACACATGCGTTAGTAATAAATGGTATTTTGACTTTTTTGCGTCTGATTGTGATTCACCACAGGGTTAAAAAACGTTTTAAATTCCAGAGGCAAAGCAAAGCCAAAGGTCATAATCAGTTCAATAAGGCGGAAACTTAGTAAATGGCTGTAAAAAGTAAATTAACGAGTAATAAATGGCGAGTCTTAAAGTTGGAAGTTTTAATGGATTAAGCCGAAAGACAAAGAGAGTGGAAGATGTCGAGAGGAGAAGTAACATAAGTTTGCATGAGAAGCACGGAAATAACTAATAGCCACAATACATCTGGAGTCTTACGGTTAGTCCCTCTATTTGCATCACATTCACATCTCACAACCATATCACAACTATTACTACATCATCCTCTTCCGTCTTTCCACTTGTCTTGCCTTGTAGTAACTTATTCGCGACTCCATTATTATCTCACTACTTACTCCAGCATAATAATAGATCCAGAGCCCCACTTCCTTCTCCAGTTTCATCCAGTTCCTGTGCCTACTCCCATCATTCTATTACTCTAGCTTTTAAGGATACCTAACAAAGAGAGTCTCATGAACAAGAAAAGAAAGTTGTCTTGGATTAGCTTACTTTGTGGTTTCTACTTGTCTTTTTCTTGAGACCAATGCTTTCTCCTATACCTATACATCCTAAATTACAAATAGAATCAAGAAAAATTATACCAATACTTACTTAATCCAACTTTTCTTTTCAATTCAGTTGTGTAATTGATCTATAATGGACTGTGTAGGTGAACATACAAGTTTTGATATAACCTGTCGTAAAAACATTACCTGGATATATACGGCAAGTAGAAGCGTGTGGAACAATGTGGCATACAATTTTCGATTTCATTTCAGCGTCGTAGTCGTAGGTAGTGACAAGTTAAAATATGAAATTCATGGGGAAATTATTTATTTCTTGCGTAATGGGTAGTGCATAGTGTCGTGTGACTGTGTGAGTATGTAAGACATACCAAAAACGACGTGTAACGTTTACACCTTTTATTTAGAGTGGAATTCTAAGTACGCACTACGCTGGGGTGCATTTCACAATCTCCAATTTCATTTATTATAGATATTTATTATTATATTTCATTATTACTGAGTAGGTTGAAAAGATTTGGCTTCATTCGTTCTAAGAAAACACATGAAAATTTTTTCTACTAATAGGTACATGTAAATAATCTTTACAAACTTTACATGCAAATGTCTGGGGATCTTGTAGACTGGCAATGATGTTGACTGTTGTGTAGGAATTTGGGCAGAATGGAACACACTTTTGCGTTTTATGTGTATTGACGAAATTGATATCATATCATAATATTGCATTTTGCATTCAGCTGTCTCATATCGGCGATGCAGTTATTTTTGTCTGAGATTAGACTGAAAATACCCTGGAATTTAAAACTACTGAAAACTTGTACTATATTATTTCTATAAAAAGGGATGGAACATTATTCTTCTGAGTTCTGAAGTGCATATATTTTGCGACATGGATGTACAAGTCTACATATATTATTTGTAGGGAGAATCATAAGTCACCGGAACAAAATGTTACATTGAGTTAGGATAGGAAATGAGAACAAAGCTTGAGTTTAGTTCGCTTCTCTGATTTATAGATCCTTTCAGGAATTCATTTGTGTTAAGTGCCCTTCATAGATTGAATTAGATGCTGATGCGATGAGATGAGATGAGAGAATTCGTGTCTTGGCACTTGATCTTCTCTGTTTTTCCTCTGCTATGTAAAATGTATTAAGAGTGCAATGGTATTGTATTGTCAAGGGTTTCTTCACATTGAAGTAGTCCTTTCATTTCAAACATCTTTCATCAGACAGCTTTCCAAAGAACTACAGTATAGACTACTTGTCCTGGTCGTCTTCATCATATATCTAATACTATCATATTCAATATATTTTATAAGCAAGCACAAGTCATCTCCTGCGTATTCGTGGATAAACATTAAACTACATACATATACCGACGCATATCTAGGGCTTATTTACCTGTTTTGGATCTCTCATTCATATAGCATCCTATACTAGTAATATAGATTTACTTTTCTATAAAAGATATGCAATGATCATAATATGCGCAATTTGCTAAATTATACTGCACGTTCACACAAAAGATTGAATATAAGGCACCTTTTGCCAGTTGTGTTTGGGTCCAATATGGTTAAATGATTCTATGAAATCTATGAGAAATAAATCCTCCGACACACAATTTTGCTATTATTGGTACCGAGGACCAAAACGCATTTAGATCTAGCATATGTGTAGATACAATTAGCAGTTGTTTTGTCATAACGCTGACTTCTAATCATCCTGCCTGTCATCGAGTATTGATTAGATTATGTAAATGTATATTAGTTGTTGGGTAAGTATGATTAATTGGTGTCCGTGTCCCAGAAATATATTTAAAAGGGCACACTGCGTCCATGAAATGCGTACCTAGCTAAATATCTGCCTGCCTAATAATTAATGAATGACTGACAATGATGACCGTTTCAAGAAATGACAATTTCATGGTAGATAAATAACCAGGATGTGATATTTTCGATTTGAAACTTTTTCTCAATCATTTTTCAATTTACAAATGCATATGTTCGACAGATCGGACGAGTCAAATTGTCCTAGGCCATGTGGAATTCCAAATTTCGAAATCACAAGTTTTCTTGAATGAACAAAATGAACGAAAATGAGAAAAAGTGACACTAACAACAATAATTTTCAATACAATCAAGTTGACTTTAAAGAAAACCTGAGATTTCGTGGAATTCCAAATGGTCTAGGACATCTGTTCGATCTGCCAGCATGGCTTGTAACATATATACTACCATTTAATTTGCAAAAACGCACTATGACCCTAGCCGAAAAAGATATATGATTCTATTACTTATTAGGTGCTTATAAGACTTTTATGCATAATATTCTCATTTGAACTTTTCCTTTTAATTTTGTCGTATCTGTTAATAATTTTGTAGAGGAGATTTAGCTTACTAGATGGAAAATGTTGAAGTTGAAGTGTGTCATTAATTATTTTTGACTTATACATGCATATGTAAACACAATTATACCACAATATTATTTTTCTTGCGATATTCTTCGATTAACTCTCTTCTTAGAATTTTGCCTGAGGGTGCTTTAGGAATACTCTCTCTCCACTCAATGCCCCCCTTCAGCCGCTTATAGTGCACAACTTTTGGCTTGAGAAAGTCATGGATTTCTTTTTCGCTGACGACGGACTTAGATTTTCGGACTATATAGGCTCGTGGTAGTTCTCCAGCTCCAGAGTCACTCGTATCTGGTACACCGATTACAGCAACATCTTCAACTTCCGAGTGCTCTCTTAGCAAGTCTTCAAGTTCACTAGGAGCCACCTGAAGAGTCATTTAAAACGACATTTAGATTTGGGTTTTCATAGATATCTTATAATGAAACCCTGATACTATACAAAAGTAGGTAATTTTTAAGTTTTCTACAAAGTGATGAAAATCCTCTTAATCACTACTGAATATTGTTTCAGGGCAAGATTATAAAATTTTTAAATAATTTGCGCACGTAAATCTTTCTCCCAAAATATTAAAATATCTAATAATTTTTATGTCAAACTTTAGTGATTTTTGGTTCTTATGCATAATTTTCAATCAATTCGTAATCTATTGCAATTAGATCATTGAGAAGCAGCGCACTTTGAGACATCACGATATCAGAGACAAAATTACTTTTTTAAAGCTTATAGTTGTATATGTTTATCATCTCAATAATAACCGCACGTTGTATGGTTAGCGAAAGAATATCTTCCAAATTAATTTGCATGACAGTAACAACTGCGCCTGTACTCATTCCGTAATAAAATTAATTGGCTCTCTTACTTGCATCCCTTTAACTTTAATGAGCTCCTTGATTCTGTCAACGATGAATAAGTAGCCCTCGTCATCATAATAACCAACATCTCCAGTATGTAGCCATCCGTTTTCATCAATTGTGTCTTTAGTTGCTTGAGGATTATTGTAGTAACCTTTCATGACTTGCGGTCCTCGGACGCATATTTCTCCTTTCTTAAACTTTCCTAACGTTTCTCCCGTCGTAGTGTCTACTATTTTTGTTAACGTTGAAGAAAGCGAAATACCACAAGATCCAATTTTCTGATTTTTCGTCGATGGAAGAAGAACGTGGCTGCAAGGAGAAAGCTCTGTCATTCCTGTAGGAAGAAAACAACTTAGGTAATATTTAAAATTATTTCGCACACCATTGCCATATCTGCTTAAAACTTCATGAATTTATAGCTATTTAAATTAATTTAAGCATGCATTCATTTGCTTTCATCCAATTACCATAGCCTTCTTGGAAAAAGAGATATTTTCCAGCTTTGTCCAGCAACTTTTGAATCAGACTTTGTCCAATGGGAGCTGCAGCTCCGAATATGGTATGGCAATGTTCAAGTTCTGAAGGACCGTAATGGACGCTATTTACGATGTGTGATATTAAAGGAGTCACCAAATGAAGGGCAGTGGGCTGTTATTTATAAAACCATAAAATGTTGTGCATGTTTTTGTAAACTAATTAATTTTACTCTAGTAGAATGCATGTAATGAAAACTTATTGAAAAGATGGTCATAATGTTTTAATAGTTAATACTACTGCTACAATAATATTAATGTAGGTACTCACTTTGTGTTTTCTTATGGCATTTAGGAACGTGTTTTCCTGGAATTTGTTCAAAGTGAGAACATGACCGCCTATCCACATTCCAGAGTGGATGAGAGCGTGCATTCCATAACTATGAAAAAATGGGAGGATTGCCACGTGCCGTTCCTGCCCTTCTTTTTCCGTGTATGAATGGATCAATGTAAAGTCCAATCTAGGGTCCGTTTGTGCGATATTCGTCGCCAAGTTTGAATGTGTAAGCATTACTCCTTTCGGAGGACCTTTAGCGAAATAATAGTGCTCAATTTTATGAGAGTCGTAATTCAAAGGTCAATTTCATTAAGCTACCATCATAAGCGACACACTTTAGCGAATAACCCAAATTGGCCATTGTTATCATTAAGATCATTTCCCAAAGAACAATTCTACTATACAAATACGTAGCAGGTCAAAGTGATTTATTAGCTTAGTGGAAAAGCGGAAGCACTAGTATTCCCTAGATGAAAATGTATTTTGTATTTTTACTAAGCGAAAGGAAGTAAAATTACTGAATAATATTTGCTCTGCAAAAGAGATTCTTTGACAATTAATCCACTTACGTAAGGGATCAATAAAAAAAAGCCTTTATTTTAATTACTAGTTTGGTAATTATGGGGTAATGATTTCTCTACCTGTGGTCCCACTTGAGTAAGGAAGTAACGCAATAGTTTCTAGAGTATTGCAATCTTTTCCCTTGAAGAAATCTATTCCAAATGTGTCTTGTTTGATCATCTCCTTGAATGTGTGGCATCCTTCTGCCGGTTCACCAACCACAATTATGGATTTTATGTTTGGATTCGAAGATTGGGCCTTTCGGACTGATTCTAAGTAATCCTCTGCTGTTACGGCACACACGGAACCAGAACTATCCAGTTGTCTCTTGATTTCGTCTGCAGGCATGAGTTAAAAATAGCAATAAAGACTTTCGCTGTTTATGTCGACAGTCGGCACTTTTAATTAAGAATGCAATTTTCTGTAATTTAGATACTTTCGATAGCTAAAATAAATAAAATGTTTTCTGGGAAGCCATAAATTGATGTTGCAACTTGCCCGAGGTATAAGCAGGGTTAATTGGAGATGCAATCAGTCTGGAGAAGATAAAACAAGGATTTTATTACTACTACTATTGCCAATAGAGAGTTGATATATAAAAAAACTATTTTTAGTGTCTTAAAGTCTTAATTACCCAGCTTCCCATATTCCATATAGTACACTAGGGTATTCTGGACAATTAGCCAAGACAATTCCAACAACTTGCCCTCTTTTCAAACCAGATTTTATTAGTGCAGCAGCAAAACCTCGAGAATTCTTCAGGATCTCATCGTGAGTATANCCAACAACTTGCCCTCTTTTCAAACCAGATTTTATTAGTGCAGCAGCAAAACCTCGAGAATTCTTCAGGATCTCATCGTGAGTATATTTAACTCCAGTTGCGGCACATTCCTTAAACATAAAACGCAATTTATTGATCTACGTCTCTCTTCGGCTTTTTTATACAAAAAAAATCATTATAGACTAGGAGTAATGCAATTTTACAAAAGCAGTCAAATGTCCCCAAGAGCCAATGTTCTGGCGAATAAGTTCCGGAACGGTGAAGTCAACGACTGTATCAACATTTCGCAACGGACTCCTAATCCACAACTTTTCGTCATCCAAAATCGGTTTCGCAGCACGTTGAGAATTGAAGCCTGGAATGGCACTGAGTAAATTGAGACTGAGATGTGTTTCTTGCTCCTGCTGCTGCTGCTGCTGTAATCAATCTCTGAGCACATATGGATACACGTGTCATTTTTCCTTTAATCTTATGCAAAATTATTATGTTGACAAGAAATAAGTAATTCAATACTCAAAACTAAAAACCTATGTATACGAGGAAAAGTCAACAACTGTCAGGCACAACTTTGATTATGCTACACTTTGCTTTCATACTTACACTGTAATTCTGTAATGAAAACAACTCATGGCTTGATTCATACCAGCACAGAAGAGATAATAATTTATTTTAACTTTAACGCGATATATTCATATGTAATTGCGTGTAATATTTATCTATGCATTCTAAAACTCCTCTTCTGTATATGGTTACGTAAATACTATACCCAAATGGGTACGTTTTATAATGCATTGCAATTATTTTCATTGTCCTTGATATTTAGTGACTACTCTGATTCAGCCATAATTATTCATTCATTGTGGAATTGAACCTTTTAATTTAACAGATGGCTGAGCAGAGTTATCCAGTTATCTCACATGTAACTGCTATAATGTTAAACTAAACTTCATGCTCATATTATCGTCCTTCTCTTTATCACTCATCAAAAATATGAATATATCGTACATCGCACCGTACTTAATATTATTTCATGAATACTATACATTATCAGTAACATAGGATAGTTTAGTACTGTATTAATGGAATGGATAATATTTATGAGACATTTATTAAATGCACATGAATAAATAGTAAAATTACAGAATGCTTTTTCCTTAATTATCTAGGTAGGTTAGGTACTGTATATCTTTACGAGAGAACATTAATCTTCTAATGTACAAACAAATTACAGTAATATATATTTGTGATTCGGTATCGTTTATTCGTCAGTACTTCAACATTGCAGCACATATTATGGTAATTATATAATGCTTACCATGGGGTAGGGGTATATATTATTATTAAGGAACTCACACACTCACACTACAGCATAAGTACATTTACAAATACATTCAATAAAGTTATATATAAATGTTACTAATACCATATCATTAAGAATTAATATCATTTCTAAGAGCTAGCTATTGCATTGATATCGATTTCTTACTGCATATTCTTGCATGCACTCCAGGGAATTAATACATACTATGCTCGTTTAGTTCTAATTATATATTATTTAATATTTAATGGATGTATAAAACAAAGGAATTAAATTGGATTTTCAAAATTTAATGCTCCCTGAGGCATGAGGGCACCAAACAAAATGATAACACTTACAATTATTTATCGTCTCACGCCTGCACGTGGAGCATTAAAACAGCGTTACTTATGCAATGCCTATAGCTCTTCTAAATGCCAAATAATCAAGGACACTTCCCCTGCACTTCTTTACATTTACATCTTATTTCCTATAATTAAACTGCACAGCCGCTAGCCGTTTCGATTTTGCACCTTAATTAAATAAATACCATCCATCAATATACAGATATATTTTTTGTGCACGGTAACTTTAAGTATGTTGTGTTATGTAGGGATTGTTATGATAATTTATTAGTTGTACTAGTGTAAGTAATTATTATAAGGTTCTATCTTGCATCACTCAATATTGCTATTGGAGGCATACATTTTGTAATTACACTAAAAGAGTCAAAATAATACCTCAAAATAAAATCCAGTACGCGTATAAAGTGACAATGCTATGCAATGACGAATGTTTATAAATGCGCACTGAAATAATGCTATAATAAGTTTCTCTAAATAGCTTGCTTATAATAATATTATAATCAAATAATTGCAGCATTGATAACAATATAGCATTTATAGTAAGTAGGTGGGGGCCTATATGACCCACATGAAAAGAGCATTAGCCATAAAACGGGCTATAAATAGTTTGTAATTTAGGTTTTAGGTAGTGGTAGGCTTTAGTAATTAAATGGCATTGCCATGAACGTAGTCAGCGACTGAAAATGACAGAGCATTCACCTTGGTGCAGGCTTAAATAGAAAATTTCTCCAGGAAATTACTTGTGAATGAACTTAGGTTGAGTCGCTGGTAATACATATTCTGTAATGTGTGTGCACTGTAATTTCGAAATACAAAGTTAATACTTCCTTGTAATGGATAATGTCTCTACAATTATGTGCATACAATTAAGTATATAGTTGAATATAATCTGACTTTATGTGCAATCAACCATTTCTACTATACATATATATAATAGATAGGTATCTATAAGTCTGCAACTTAAGTACTTAAAAGTATATTAACTTTAGTAGCTAATAGTATTAGGTACTGTTTTGAGAATGGTAATAAGTGTACCTAACTAAAGTATATGTGTGGTATAATATACTTTAAATAGATTGAATCACTATCTACATATTAAAGCTCGACTACCTTGGAATAATACAAACTTCATTAAAGGTAATTGAAACTAGAACATTATTTAATTTGCTTCGAATGCATTTAATTTATTTCCATTTATATCAGTCAGATTGAAAAAGTACAACGTGGAGGGGTCTAACGTTCCTGTGGCATTCTCCTTGGTTAAATAAGATCGAATTAACTTGATCTCCATTGAAAAAGAGAAAACTCGTGGGGTCCACGTCAGAATCACAGGTGCTAAATAATTTCATTGTTTTGTGTAAAGGGACAGCATCCTCTTTGAACGGCTCGCAATTTACATCATTCCCATTTAAATTCGTCAGAATGGCCACTGTTGTGACAAATCTGTCTTCTTCACCCTCATCTCTCCTCCTGTCTTCATCATCTTCTTCATTAAGTACAGTCATTCCAAAATACTGGTAATTTAAATTGTTGAAAATGCAATTTTGTCGAGGAATTGGGTAGAAAACATGAGATCGAATCCCATTATTCACACCATTTCCAAAACTCAATAGAATCTTAAGGAGTTCTTCAAATTCATCCTGTCCTCTTGAATTAATTTCGGATATGGAGATGATTTCGTCTTCATTTTTTAACTTCATGTTCACATCCGACCCACTGGACAATAAAAAATGCAGCACAGATTTTCCTCCTTCATGCTTTTCCAAAACGAGTTTCTTCAACTTCCCTCTCACTTCCTTCTCATTTGGAAAACTTCGTTTTAAATCTCTTAGCATAGATTTCATTTTCTTGAAAAAATATTCAAAACTCCACTCTATTTAAGCTGCACACAGTTAACGTAGCGTCTATTTGTTTTTCTCTTAACAAGTGGCAAAGATTATTTATTTTAGAGATAGGGCCACAGCACAATGAAAATATAATATGGAATAGGACAGACAATAATATTTTCTTATCTACTATGTCTCCACTTTAAAGTCTTATTTATTCCAAGCTATGTTTATAATAAACACTACATGATTGTGCCAGGATAGGAAAATGAACACTATCTCATTCTCGACAGCTTCTCTATACGAATTCATGCAAGACTAAGATATAATAATATAGAAAATACCCAGTCATTCCGATTTGCTTAGTATATGGTGATATATATGTGAATTATCTCGTTTTATACATCTTAATATTGGTAAATGGTCTCTATATACAATTTGCTGACGTTGACAATGAGAGTATAGATAGAGTCAAGTAGCTCTAGCTAACGATAAACAATCCACAGTCAGACAAGGTTTGTTTGCCAGCCTGTCAATGTCAATTCAGTCAACTTTAATCACACAATTAGAAATAAATGTACACCAAGCATTTCAAGTTGTGTACGTACTCATTGGGTTTCAGTCTTTTGACCACACATTTTGCAATCTGCAAGTAATCTAGGTTGGCAAATTAATGTTTCATCATCCGTCTGCAGAATATTCACTGGTCATAAAAATATGCATCGACGATGATTTTACAGCTTTACCATAATTCATTGTATTACAGTGTACAATATTTAAATTGGCAAATAAATAAATACCAATTATAAATGTTGCAGATCAATCACAGTCTGTTTCCTTGCTTTTTGTTGAATAAATTGGAAAATAATTTTCAATTTGAAAAGATAGGTTAAATTACACGATCTCGCATTCGCATCACTGCTCTGTTCTGCAAATGTAACGTGATCTGAGCTAGCGTTCCAGAATGAGGCAACAATAGTCATTAAAAAATTGAACATGTGATATTCTATAGAGTGTAGGATATCATTAAAAGTTTTACATTACATTGTAGATACCGCGAGGAGTGGAATGGATTTAGCTGAGAGAGCAAGGAAAAAACATGCACATGTTTTTATCACATGGACTTTGATGTACATGTTGACAAACCAAATAGTGACAAACGCAATGCAATGTTCTTTATTGTGATTGCAGCACAGAATCAGAGTAGGAACGGACAGCATTACTAGGACAGTCTATTGTCAATACACAGCAATGTATACTATTACAATTATGTTATATAGGACACATGCAGATGAATCTCATCTTATGTACAACAAAACACAAAATCAACGGTACATTATTTGTGTACAGCAATTTAGTCGTGAATAATATTTGGATTTCAGTTAAGCAGAGTTAGAGTGTAGTAGGAAAATAGGATTTTATACATACAAGGTTTAATAATAAGTACGTGCAGTATTATAAACACATCTAATTTTAATAGAGTATCACTGAGTTTTTTTTCAACTTTTCATGTATGATAATTCTGTTTGCTGACGTATGCTGCAGGATACAAGGATATTGTTATTACATATAGGATTTATATATCATAATGGATTTATGATTTATAGTTTTTGACTTGACTATATTTCACATAGACTTTTACTGTGCATTTACACGCATACACACTTGTCGCAGCATTATCGTAAACTTCGCAAAGTCACCATCATGTTCCATGCAAGTTAAAACATCTTGTAAAGAGAACTTTTGTTGGTAAATACTCAACTCAGTTGTGCTAAAGATAAACATCTTAACTCAGCACTCAGCAGTGACCGTTACATATTTTGAAAGATGCCTGATCATTTTAATAAACATTATTTCCTGTGTTTCATATTATAATTGCATACAAAGCACAAATAATACAAATAGTACAATACAAATACACACCATAATCTTACTCATTACAATAATATCTATCTACGGAAGAAACCAACATAATATTTGTTTATCTGTGAACGTTGCATTATGTGCCACTGCGACTTGTCGTGTGTATATTATTTGTGTCAAGAGTATCAGCATATATTTTACAAAAGATTTAAGAAATATCACAACCTTCCCGTTTTATTAGCATTTAGTTTTAGAACTAAAAATATATAATTATGCACAGAATGTTAATGTATGTTCACAAGACACAATACTGTATAAAGTGAGGTGCCCATTTGATCATTACTGAAGAGCACAATAAGGTACATAGCTATATACTATTAACTCATGTAATCATACGATATTTATGATATCATATGATAGGTACTTCCCTTCTTGATTATATGACTTCCTATACTTGAATTGAAATTGAAACTGAATCTCAGATTTATCATGCAAGCTTACTGAACGGAAGGCATTTAATTGTATATCTGTATTCAATAATTTTATTCTGCTATAGAAGATCATTAATTTACTCATCATACTCATCAACATTGGTTTTGAATGATTGGCAGTTGACATAACATAGTACTGATTGTGCCGTCTAATCATGAACTAAATACCCGTAGTCCGTAGTATTTGCTTAAGACAAAAACACGTGGGTATATAATCAGTCTCTTCTGTTAGCGAGCTATTTATATCGTAAAGAAACCCGTTTTTTTTAACTCTTACTTTAAATGTAACCTACGATTTTTCTGTTTGTAAAGCATAGAATAGAATTAGCAAGCATGTGTTCGCTTTCCTATGAGACTATGAGTGTTGCAGTTGGTGGTAGTGGTTGGCTGGCTGGAAGCTAATTACTTATTGATGAATCTCAGAACGCGTGCTGAGATTTACTTCACTAATTTAATTTTTCAGTGGTTGATTCATATCCTTCAAGTCCAATACTTACGTTTATATTGTTGTCATATCAAATACCTTTATATATAAGTTTTAAATGTCAAAGATTTCGACTTTTCAAAATAGTTTATCGTCAAATTCATCATTATTCTTACATTTCTTCCTCAATATTTGAATAGAGATTGAATCAAACGCATAGTAATTTAGAATATTTGGGGGAATAATTGCGAATAAAATCGTATAATATTTTGTAACCACAAATTGAAATTTTTGATATATTCTTTGTTCCTACTTTAAAATTATTGTTTTTAATTAACTCTGCTTGTTTTATAGGTATACAAAATCGAGATGTATGAAGCGGAAGAGGATTCAATGGATGTTTCCGAGAACAAAGAAAATGAGATGGAATCCCGGGATATTAATATAATCCCACAGAAGACCTTGGAAAGAACATGTAGGCAACCAAAGGAGTTGTATGCCTTCAAACCTTTTGTCTTCACAGAAATCAGTAAACATTCTCATTTATTTTGATTTTCCATTTCCACCGAATTCTAATTCTCGTACTACTTATCAACGGTGGTATACAAATTAAAACCCACAAATATGTTCGCCCACCATTACAACTAGTAGCGTTTTGTGTTCCAATTACTTATGTTCCGATTAGATAAAGACGCGGAGTCGAAAAAGCCTGCTCCCCGGTCCGGTCATCGTATAGTCTGTGATGAAAGCAACCTTTACTCGTTAGGAGGATATTTAGAAATTCTTGGAGAGGAAGTGCATGGTGGCCACAGGTATCCAGCGATAATTGAAAAAGTGGTCTTCAAAGAGCTTTACAAGTTTAATTTTGGTCGTCAACAATGGAAAAGGGTGGAAACTACGGGGAAATTCCCAGATGGATTGGTATCGAACACGGCAGCTTTGCACGGGAATCATTTAGTGGTTTTCGGGGGTACATCTATGCCATTTGGAGAGATCTCCTCCAGTTCTGTTGACATATGCAACTTACGCACTAACACCTGGACTCAGCTTTCTACCCATGGCCAAAGCCCTGGTGGATTATATGGACATTCCAGTATTCTTGACGAAGAGAATAAATGTTTATATGTTGTTGGAGGGACTACTGGGTTTGATTTTTTCATTGATATATACAAACTGGATTTAGCCAGTGGAAAGTGGGAAGCCTTGTTCGTTTCCCAAGGAAATGTTTTAGAAACTGGAGAACCTTCTGGGAGATATCGTCTTGAAACTGCTTTTGATGGCACATTAATTTATATCATTGGAGGAGGAAAGCAGATTTGCTGTGATAGTTTTGATTCAATCCCTGTTTATAATATTCATACTCGAACTTGGTCGAAAAAAGTCACCATCGGTGATGATCGTCATCTGATTCCCGCTTCAAGAAAATGTCACGGAATTATTCAAACCAAAGAAAATATTTGGATGTCAGGCGGAGAGAATGGAAACGAGTTGTTTGACGAATTTTGGAACCTTCATTTACCTACAATGAAATGGTCCTTGATATTTACAATTCCTCTGGGATTGAGTTTTCATTCCGTTTCTATTACTCCTCAAGGATGCATGTACATTTTCGGAGGTGTGTACAAGATTTGCCCAGGTCAACGACACACTTTCTTCAAAGAACGAACAAATACTCTATTCAAAATATGGCTGAAGATACCGTCACTAAAGGAATTGTGCTGGGAAGCACTGCGTCATTATGATAATTCTATTAAAACGTTACCTCAGAAGGAATTGATTGTTAAAGGTATTCCAAGAGAGTTTGCTGAAAGGATTCATGCTTGATTTTGTAATATTTTATTAATTACCTATACCTAATTATAGGAAGAACCATTGATATTACCTTGATATATACAAGTTTCCCCGTGATATTAACAATGAACTTATATTATTATTATGTTTACCTACTCTACTTGCTTATATGAATGTTCTTACGTATCTATGTATGTTTATACGGATTACAAGGGAAATCGATTGTACAAAAATAAACATTTAAGTAATACGAGTATGCGAGCTCAACAGTATATATTTAGTAACAAATTGCCAACATATATAAAAGTATAAAAGAACTCTAGTTTTGTTAATCAACAGTTTGGTTATATATTGAAATAAAAAATTCTGATGTTTAAATACCTTCCACGTGTGATTTACTCAGAATCAAAACAACCTTACTGCTTGTATTTGTGTTGGTATAAAAAGTAACTCGTTTATCATTCTACATTCTATGCATTCATTCTACATCATATTCCAGCATTACGTATTACTACAGACGTTCTGCTTCGGCTGATACGACATTGAAACTTTATATCCAATCCAATAATGTCAAAATGCAGGTAGAATTCATTATACTTATGCACCAGCACACACCAGCATAAAAGTAAATTAAAGATTGCAAATATTTAAACAGTTTTGTTAAGTAGAAAAATAAGTGGGACATTGAACACGTTCAGGAAAAGCTTGTACAAAAGTATGACAGAGTTATCTAACCGAATTAAGCCAGGTTAAATGCTATACAGCTTGAAGCTCACGTAATTTAAGTCGCAGTAATGTCAATAGGTAGTCATACATATTGTATTTTGCTTGGCAGAAGCTTAGCTTTAGTCCACGTCGCACTTTAGTGTTTCCAAATTGTAAATGGAATTGATTTTAAGTATACTATATAGGAACTCGGCGAGGCTTTTATTATACCAAAACTAGAGGGGCAATAGTTTACATTGAATTTGTGTATGCACACACCTATTTTGACTTAAATGTAGCTATTACGTTAATGCACTACACGATTATGTCCACATTTGTATAACTATTCTTAGGAAATGTGAAATACTTGATATACTTTTGGGTCTACAAGTACAAGCAGGATAAATGATTTGTGGCGAAATATATGCATTATACATCAATGCATTGTAAAATGGATCGCTTGAAAACTAAGGTCCATATATCTCAACTCTACTTCTTACCCACCTCAAGGATCTACGGAACTATTATGCCATTATTGCCCCGTATACTAATATATCGAATGGAAAAACAACCCGGCCCGGCCTGTTAACAACTTCGCATCACTTTTGTTTTTCACGTTTAACGGAGAAACTTTTCGGTTTCGTTTAGCCTGTCTTATCTGCATTGCTTGCCAATCTATACAATATTCATGTCCTTCTCTTTTGGGTTCACACGAATTCCTATATATTTCACAGCATTCATTCAAGATATATATATACATTGTGCAAAATTGCAAATGTTCTGTAGAGCTATATGTAAAAACACCTAAAAGACACAAGCACAATGCAGACAGTACTTGGCGGAAGGAAGGTAGACACATAAACGCATTTTGGGTACGTTGGTTTCAGTTCATATATTCTCGCGAGGAAAGTTCACAGTGACTAGGGAACTGCTTTCAATTTTTTTCCAGAATACGCACAATACGGTGACGGGGCACTCTGACTACTTATTAAATTGATATCCCCCATTTTAATTATAGGTAGTAAACAATCGATAGAAACTAGGTAAAGAAACTAGTGACAGTTCCCCAGATTTGGAAATTTCAGGTGACCATCAAAAATGCCGAGTCTCAATTTTTGCATTTCTTTCAAAATTGGACAGAGTAATTAATTGTCCTATTTTCTATTTGTTTTAATTTAATTTTACTTATTTCTCAAAATCAGGACCGAAAATGAAAAATCTAAAACTCGGTGGGTATGTTGGTTTGGTATGTAGAAGCATTCCAGCTTTTCAGTAATACCAATCTTGTACTTCTACGACCACTATTCTAGGAGAAAATACATGTTACCAAAAAAAGTTACTACATATATAGACAACCCTCCTTATAAGCTGAGAATACAGGATCCAATAATATGTTTTTGCTAAATGATCTAATTTTAGCAGGTTTGTGCATAATTTTTGTGTAATTTCGTATGATTTAATTCTTTCAATGGTAAAATCGTAAAAGGTAAAATCATGCAAAGAGAAATCCGCAACACGCAACTTGAGATACTGCATTGACAGAATCTTGGCGTGTCGGTAAATTGTATAATAGCTATAACATGCGAATAAGCAATCATGAAAGGTATCGCAAGTTCGAAGTGAGTGAAATAACGAAAGTTCCAGGTCTTTCAGTTTCCAGTTTTCCTCGATTGTCGATTCAACAGACTCGAATTCGGATTTCCAGTAAATCAGTTTTATTATTCTGGAATAAATTTTAATCCCTCGATTAGTATCCTGTGACGTTTCGATGATGAGCCTCCAGCTGGCAGCTAACTGGAACGGAAACTGAACAGAAGACCGAAAAGAACTTGTTTTCCGCATTTCCATCTATCATTCCTTTCAGTAATTCATTTCATAAATATTCAATTTTCCTAATTGCCATTTATGAAAATTTCAGTCTGTATTTAGTCTACATTTAATAAGTCATCATTATTTTTTTCTGAATTACGAATTACTAATTCATAAAATTGTGTTGTTTTATTGGTTTGATCTCCAGGTTCAAATCTAAAACCGGTATTTGCTCGGAGTCAATCAGTATTATACTATCCAGTATAAAATACACTCAAGCTATATCAGAACATTCTGCATAGTCAACAATAGAAAAAAATACCACTTTTGTTTTATTATTTAACTTTGTATTAGCAGCTAGGGTTGAAGAAGGTAGGCTATAATATTATAGGCATTTCTTATTTTGTCATACGTTATTTATTTTATTTTTTACATGCACATTCTACATCTGCAAATTATGAATCTGTTACGTTAATTTAATTTTGTCATTTTTTTTATGTTTTACATAATTTACTGTAAAATGTATTTATATTTTTGATCTTAACATTTTTCTGATTTCATACTTTGATACATTGATATGATATGATATCTCTGTAGTGCATGTCTAGGTCGAACTTAGACAATACATATTTAAATTCATCTTTACATTTCTATGTAACTACTGAATTTTAAGCTGTAATTTTTTATGCCAACGTAAATGCAGTACGCAGTAGTTGTGTGAGGTATGTGCAATAAATTGAAAGTCTAGTCTTGTAACCGGTCCGATTCCAAATGAAGCTTTAAGGTATAAAGACGACACAAAAGTGCTTTACTAGATAGATTGATTATAGGAGTACTAATAAGTTAGGTACACGCGTTTAGAAAACGACCAAAGTTTCCAAAACCGAATTAAAATACAATAAATCATATCGAATAGAAAAATCAAAGTTTAAAACAATCTCAAGCCATGCCGGAAAATAGTTTTGTACAATTTGTGGACGAAAATCTGTATGTAACGGGTGCTGCTTCTGCTGTTGCTGTCATCGCAGCTTACTACGTTTTCAATGTCGCAAAAGTAAGGCTTTGTAGTGTATTTAACGTGAAACCATTTTACCTTTACCTCATGGGAAAAGAAGAATTCAAGACGTAATTATTAATAACTATTTATTTCCTGTTTGAATTGTATAGAAACCAGTAATATATACTAGTAACGAAACGTTGCGACAGTTTCTCAGCATCAATGTGCCAAGTCTAAAAGAAAAATATTGGCCATCTTGGTATGCTTGGGAAGGAAGGCTCCAATCAGCTCTTGGGCTTAAGTGTCGGGTGTCCAGAGCACTAACTTTGCCTTACAGGAGGGAGATCCTTAAACTTAGCGATGGTGGACAGGTCGGAGTAGACATTCTCGGAGAGGAAACTATGATTGCCTGCGAACCAGAAGACAGGTCTCTTTTTTCTCTTTTCATTTTATATAATTTAAGTATTTATAATTTATTTATTATTAATTTATTTTACTTGTAGAATGGTCGTTCTTCTTCTTGGTGGCTTAACATCATCATTTCAAACTCAATATATCAAAACATTGACTCTGTCTATTATAAATGCTGGAGCCTCTGTCGTTTTCGTCAATTACCGCGGACAAGGTGGTGTGCCTTTGACAACTCCTCGGGCTTATTGTGCCTCTAATGATTCGGATATCAGGGAAGTTATTGCTTACATGAAGGAAAAGTATCCAGGGGTTAAGATGATGGGTGTCGGAGCTTCTTTAGGAGGGTAATTACTACTCACACATATTCCATCTAAACATTTCCTACAATTTGAATTAATGTAATAGAATTTCGACGTCGAAGTTTAGCGAAAATGAAATTAATGGTTGTTGTTTGTATTTATGATTTTTAAGGATGCTCCTGTCTCGCTACCTAGTCGATCGTCCAGAAGAAGCTAAAGAATCATTTCTTACCATCATAATTTTGTCAATCTGTTGGGATCCAATGGTTGGCAGTGAGAATTTGGAGAAAAATCTTCTAAACAAGTACATTGTGAATTATGCCATGGCTTATGATCTCAAAAACTTAGCGTGCAGGTATTAATAATACAGAAAATCAATAATTGGATAAGAAAAAGTTTTAAATCTTGCAAATATTAAATATCATTTAAAAACAGACTTTAGCTGCATACGAATTAAATGATCCAAATGCTCTTTTAGAGAATTGCAATTGTAATAAATTGATTTTTTTGTAGATATCGGACAATATTAGAATCTCGCAACTGTTGGGACTTCAATAAAATTTTACGTGCGAAGACGATTAGAGAATTCGACAATAGTTTCACGTGCCCTGATTTTGGCTACGCTTCATATCAAGACTACTACAAGGCATGCTCGCTAGACTGTGATATACATAAGTTCCCAATTCCTGTTGTAGCTCTGAATGCTTTGGACGACCCACTGCAACCTCAAGAAAGTATGTGTACTTTGTGCATTTCCATCTTAGTTGGTAATCAATATTATGTCAATGTGTTGAATATTTGGGTTTAACACTTTAATACTTTATAATAGGTTTACCCATCAAGCAAGCCGAGTCTCCAGGCTCGAAGTTAGCCTTAATTGTGACGTCCAGAGGAGGTCATTTAGGATTTCTGGAGGGAAATCCTCTGTCCAGTCAACAATTCCATTACATGGAGCGAATCGTTGGTGAATATGTCAGAGCTGTTAGAATGAAGAATGCACACAAAAGTACTGATCCTGAGACCTGCAACTGCAATTAAAATCAAATCAACGCAAACTAACTTATACTACACGAAAGTCAATCAAATCAACTAATCAACGTAGTCAGTAACTATAAGCAAAAAAAACCTTAATTAGTATTCAGTCAGAGTGAGTATTAATTTATAGTCAAATACAGAATGGTATATTATAATTTATGGTATTAAGCACAACAAGAACACGAAATGCTATCGCTATCATGATAATGTTAAGTACGGACCCTTTACTTTACGTTTTTCATAACGGCGCTTGTATTTTTGCACTGGCAAACGTATTGTAAAATTGCAATTTATACACACAATAGTATTAATTATACAGACAATGAGTGCGATTGATGCATTATACACTGATGTTATGTTGCGTAATTCTAAGAAATAAATAATAGTTGTTAGATAAGAAAAAAATTATCTTTGATTGGTAACTTTTATTCCAAAGTGGTTCCTTGACCTTAGTGTCCCTGTTCATTAATTAGTATTGTTAGTATCTAATGAAACTGGATAATATTTTGAAAAAAGAATCTTCATTCGTCCTGGGGATCATTTCAATATTTTCTCCGTATTACAAGCATTGCTTGTCAATGAAATCAAGTAGTTCTTCTTCCGAAATAGCATCTTCAATACTTTTCATGGTTGCTAATATTCAAATTAACACAATTTGTTATCAGCAATTTCAAATATTTATTTTACAGATTTTACTTAGTGGTCATAGTCATAACAAGAAGTATAGAATAGTTATATACCGTTTGCAGTAACAAGCGAATTTGGCATTTCTCTGTCCCATCGTGCTCTCATAAAAACCCATTTTCCACCTTGCCGGCTACACTCGATTATTTTACCATCCAAATCAACAAGCTGAGGTATCAGATCCATTCTTGCAAATGGAACATCAAGTTCTGAGACATAAAGTTGCCCCGATCTTTAAAAAATATGTATTTCCTATTTTAAATGGGTTTTGGCAACTTCTTAGCAATTTACATCGCTATTGTATATAAATTATACCAACATGCCACATAAATCATCACAATCATGATCATCAGACTATATTCACTATATTATATCTAGGTAGTTATGTTATGTTGGGGCCAATTTCCCAAAAAGCTCATTGAAGTAAGCGGGGTTTGATAGAAAGTTCAATTTACTGAGGGATATCAATTAATTGAAATTCCCAATATATCTTGGAAAATAAATTCTTAGTTAACTTAACTCCCTCGCCGTTATACTGCAGATGTGCCTTACCTTCGTCCTGTCATCTCATCTGTCTTAATTCTTAGCTGGAAATCCACTGTATTCTTCTCCCCAGGTTTCCACTTCAGCGCGTGATCGTTAACACCGGGTATAGTTGGCCAGTAATTATAAGCCTGTGCATGAGTCATGAATCAATGAAGTAGTTTAACAGAGATTTAATTGTAACTGATATAATTAGGCCTTTAATTTGTATAAGAAAATACCTTTTTTGTGGACACGAAAACCAATCCATCCGTTTCGTATGGAATTTGCAGTTTCAAAACTTTTCCAGCATCCTTTGCACAATAAAAAACCCCAGATTCAACGTCGAAAGGTTCATCCAGTGGTTGTATAAGCCCTAAATCAATTGCCAATTCCCTTTTTCCGACAATGACCTGAAAAACAATTTGGACATTGTGAAATTATGAAATTATGAAAGGAAATGTGTGACCCTTCGCCTGCTCCACAAAAACTACAAATATGAGCACAATTCTTAAATAGGCAAGCGAGGATTTTATAACCTTTGCTTTTTCCAGGCGTTTTGGGAAATCTTCGTTTCTGATGTTCTCACTCTGATAGCATATCACATCGAAGATTACGTACATTGGTTTTGAAATTCCATTTTCATCCTTCCGAAAGATCATTTCCTAAAACATCCAATGCAATCAACTGTTTATTTGGCGATTTATTTGGAAAAAGTGTTTTTGTTTGCATAATGTTTGTACCCCATCAAGTAAAGTGTTACTAAAATGTTTGGTTTTTTCGATAATAGTTGAAGCGGTTGATGGGAACTGGACACTCGGTGAGTGAAAGACTTCTCCATTGCGGTTTATAAAATAAGCCTTCTGGTATCCGTCTATCAGCAGGAGATACCTCGTTCCATCCAATTTGCTCCCCACAACGAATTCTTCTTCGGCGAGAAGATTAATGTTGTTTTTATCCATCGGGACTAGCACAGAGCCAGGAAATCCGGTTTTACTATATAATTTTTTCGCACATCAAAAAAGAAAATTAGCAAATAAAATAACATCAAAGACTATGACAAAATAGTAGCTACAATCATTTCCAAAAATTAAATAATGCATAGTATTATCCCAGACATTTTTATGCCTCAACATACCCTTTCCGGTTCCATCCGGTCATGCAACTGGCTTTTTGTAAAATGATGCTGCTTAGTTTGAAATCCATTACTGGACTAATCCCATGTACACCTTCCATAAAGGTTGCAGTCCTTGGACTTGTCTTTGTTAAATCCATGATTTACAAATAAATGCGATTATTGAGAAAGATAATAATATTACGTGAACTGTGAACTCTTCTCTTACGATTAGACCACTACTATGTATATTTGATTAGTAGTATACATATATAATATAAATATATGTATACGATTAGTAGTACTAGTAAATGTGCATGAAAGTAAAACGTTTGCATGTTCACTTTTCATTGGCTGGAAGATCATATTCTTTTCTTCACTTTCATGTAGAATAGTTGTGTATGGGTTGCTGGAGAATAAGAATAAGCTATATTTTTTGCGTTTGCCAACTCTACACTTTGCACGTTACAGTTGTATGTGCATTTCTATTCAAATATACATAATACCCGTATCGTATGCGTGTGTTATCAGGACAGGGACAGGACACATGGAGAAGTACGGAATTCTCAGGTTAGTAGTTAAAAAACTCAAACCAGAATAGAAGAGTGTGTGTAGTGTGTGTAGCCTGTGTAGGGTCTAGAGTCTAGCTAGACTAGACAGAATGTAGAGATACAAGTTAAGTGATACAACTGACACTGATAGTATAATATTATATTCGTATTATTAGAATAGCTAATTTTCACAGTTTGACAGTTGGTCATGTTATTGTGGAATGGATTTTCTCTAATTGTACCTTAAATATTCTGCCATTAATAGTCATGCTATTTATGATGCTTATTGACAATGGCATCGTTTTATCAAACGATGCCATAAATCTCATATTTCAAAAACATATTTTTGTGACAACAGCACAATTTGAAGAAACGTCTCAACTATCAACTCAACTCATCGCCGACACGCAATAATAGTTGTTCTTCCAGTGCACATAACATATTTCCAGATTAGGTTAACGCCCGACTTTTTGATTATGACATTATTCATTACAAGACTTCACTCTCCATATGGGCATTTGGGGATTTCGTTACATATTAAACAACGGTATCGATAATTCTTGTACATTCTTCTTGTAATCAAATCTGGATAATATTATGTCTTAGTCTGACTAGTCTGATATGACAGGAAATTACAGACAAACCAAACCCACATATATTATACTGTCTCACTTTGAAAAGCAATTTGTTATTATTGCATCCTGTTTTGTAAATGGAATTACGAAGTATGTACTTAAGAGAGTTTCAAGTTTCAAGTGTCGGCATGTGTAGAAGATGTAGAACAAGAAAGGATAGCATGTAATGTAACGCAGAAATACATTATATACCTAGGTATGCATAATATTATGCTAACTAGATAAAAATTATAAGGGATAGGACATAAAACTACACGCTTTTGATATATTATGTGTTAAACATCTATTATTTCATATATAGCTAAGATGTACAAATGATTTTAAGATTTTTATTGTCCACGGAATTCTTCGGGATTGGAAAATTATGCTTTTAAACATTAGAATCGTGTAGGTACTAAATATAATATAATAGTAAAATAACAGTATAATGAAATGATTGTGAAATGACGATTTACATGGTTCAAATCATACAATTGTTGTTATAATAATAGAAATCTGCTAGAATCATATTATAAACTTTTATTTTTACTAATTAAACATGAAACACTTAATCCCACGTTAGCCGTTAGCTGTAGTCCGATCCGAAACATAAACTACGAAAATTTATATAGAAAATCTTCAATTGAACTTCTTGAATCTTCAATAGGAGAATTTTCCATCACATAAGCGATAGAAAATCATAGGTAAGTAAAGTCTCAAGGATTTGAATACAGAGATAATCAGAAAAGATTGTAATTAATTAGCATATGTGGATATATTTTATACTGGCAAAAAATATCATTAGGAATAACAATAATAGCAAATGTCATTATAAACTACAGCTATCTCTGTAGATACTACAAACATGACCCCAGAAAGAACCAAGTTACATGTATTCAAGTCAGTTCAATGGTGTTGGTAATTTATTTTAAACCAATTCAGCCCTACAACACATAAACATGGATCGTATTAACTTATAACTTATACATACATTAGTCATTGCTATAGGTTTTAGGTACAGCTCTTATAATAGTTTAGGATTAAACACAAAACGCTAACACTAAAGTTTTATATACCTGCATCGAAGTGGGTAGTGAGGGTACACCTATGTATTATATAATTTATTTCATACAAAACAGTTGGATAACACTGAAATAACCCTGGAATTTTATCGGTAAATCTACAGTCTACCGCGGTCATGGTTGTTTTAACGTAGTCATGTTGTTGAGGTTATGAATGTACTCACTTGTTCTTATATCTATGAACTACTTGCTCTAAAATTATCACTCTTCAATTTCATACATTGGATGTAGTGAATTCAACATTTTTCATACCTCAAACAGAAATACTGATTGTTTAAAGATAGTAACCAAAGGAGAAAGAAATGTTGCCTAACTAATTATAGCTGTGATTCAATGCATTCAATTCAAGCATAAACAATCGGCCGACCGTCTTACTTACAAAAGTATTTTTCTATAATAATATCATTGGATAATTCGATTGTGTAAGTTGTGCAAATGGAAGTTTTGCAGATACAAATATGGACCTCATATACATTTATACGTCTCTTACGATGTGACTTATATAATTTCTTAGAACTATTAGTGACCAGCTTCAGCTAACTCCTTTACGACAGATAATAGTCACGGACAATCTATCATACTTTCTTACGTACATAACCATAAAAATGGTTTATTCGACTAACTCCGTCGTATTTTTAACTACTATCGTTGCAATATAATATTTTCTCCATTTGCAAAACATTGACAGGGTGAAGAGGAAGACTTATTTTTTTTCAGTTCAACAGTTATGGATATCTCTAGACTAAGGCGACTATTGTTCTTCCTTCACACTTTTGTTCGTTCTATAACTTCAGCAAATTGAACAACATTTCTCGCTTGATTCACCGTTGGCACATCTATCATGGTTCCTCGGAAATTAAATGCTCCCTGTAAATAAAGCATATATATAGTATCTTCCATAATATGACTTTCAATAGTTGTACACTAATAAAATTACCTGTCCAGATTTTTGATGTGCCTCAAAAGCACTAATAAGTTCTCTGGCTCTTTCAATTTTTGCTTGAGAGGGAGAAAATGCGTCTTGACAAATGGGCACTTGAGCAGGATGAATAACTTGCTTACCAGTAAATCCCATTAATGCTCCTTCAATCGCTTGCTTACGTAAGCCGTCATCATCTACAAACGAACAGTGATTTTATATAATAATGATACAAAAATATTGGGTAAAGATTTGAATGCTCAGAAAGGTATATGATGGGAAATCAACCATAGGCTTAATTTACCTTTAAAATCAATGTGAACGATATCAATAGCCTGAAGTTTATATGCCTTTGCAACCATAACTATGTATTGTCTGGCATACATCAGCTCCGTAGCTTCCTTTGTCCTAGTTGCTCCTATTCATAAATAAAAGTTAAGTCAGGGTGAAAAGCTTTCGCAATTGAGCATAGAACTAAATCAAAAAGGAATGTAGACATGACAGAAAAGTAGGTCACCTATATCAGAGAGATAGTCATCAGATCCGAAAACTGTAATTTTTATATAAAAGGAATAATATTATGATGACTGTTAAACAAAACTTTAATTTTAACGTTGCTTTTGGTTTACAATTGATAGTTTTACCTAAGGCATCAGGAACAAAATTGTATTTCTCTGATAAATCCCATGCAGTTTTGCATATCTGTGGAAGAGCTAGTATAGATCTTGCCGATTCTACGAAAATAATTAGGTTAATTTTCCTGGGATAAGAAGTAGCACTTAGATATTTCGTTGCAGTATCTGCAAACTTCATACAAATATGGAGAATGTAATAAAAACCATTTATTATAGGAATACATAGTAAATTGCTGACTATTCACCAATTCACCTAATTAAGGTACGAATACCAGATAATAATTATTATTATTACTTATTTTACCCATGTTATATGTTCCGGGTCATCAACTTTCGGTATATGTATTGAGCTAGGCAAATTCTTTGTTGGCAAAATAACTTCTAAGTCTTGTTCACAAATTCCACTTTCAACTGAGTTCACTCGAACAGTACACTCGGTCCTTCCAAAATTAATTGAGCCAGAATCAAGGACCTGCCGAATGGTTTTTCTAGCTTCATCCTAAAACAAAAAATCACTCTCTTTCACTAAATAAAATATAAATTACAATTTGGAGAAGCTTTTGATAATCTCACCCGCTAAACTAAATTCTACTTTTAAAGACAAAATGCTAGCACACGAAATTGGAATTACCTTTTTATTACTAGCTACACCATCTTCACAGTCGAGGGCTACGCAGTCTGCGTTCAATGTGGGAATTTTCCTAATTTTTCTGTCGTCATTTCCAGGAACGTACATCAGCACTCGCCGTG